>OVAV01000271.1:0-13487 GCA_900406375.1 Iberis amara | reverse complement strand
TTACCAAGAACGACCAGCCTTGCTTTGTGTCGTTCGAGAGAACCATCAGCTTTAAGTTTCACTCGATATACCCATTTGCAACCTAGTGCCCACTTTCCTTTTGGTAGTGTCTCGACTGTCCATGTGTTGTTGTGCTCTAGAGAATCGATCTCATCGGCCATTGCAGTTTGCCAATGAAGATGTTGAACAGCTTCTTTGTAGTGTCGTGGTTCATGATGAGTAGAGACAACCAAGGAGTAAGCATTATAAGTCGTTGAGAAACGAGGATTAGTAACATATTCAACACTATGCTGCTGTTTTCCAGATTCACAGACTTGATGAAGAATGTGAGTGACATAGTCATCGAGTTTTGTTGGTGCCTTTCGCACACGATGTCCTCTGCCAAGAGGTTGTGTATCAGTTGTTGGAGCAACAGCGGACGATGCAGGCAGTATTGATGGTGATACGAGTGTAGGAGAAACTGGTTCAGTAGCTGGCAAAAGTGCAGGTTCAGTGATTACTGCAGGTGGTGGTAAAACGGCAGGTTCTGGGACTGTAATTGCAGGTTCCGGGACTGTAATTGCAGCTTCTGGGACTGTAATTGCAGGTTATGGTAATAGTGTTGCAGGTTTTGTAAGTATCTCATCATCACTAAAAATTTCAGATTGAGTACCAAAAGCAAGAGGCAGTGATTGAGGCGAGGTAGATACAGAGAATGGGAATCCGTGCTCGATGAATATGACATCCCGTGAGACTGAAACTTTGCCAGTTTCAAGATCATAAATCCTCCAACCTTTTTGCGCAAAAGGATACCCGATGAATATGGATTTATGACTTCGTGGTGCGAATTTATCACCGCCATGCCGCTGATTGTGCACGTAACAAATGCAGCCAAAAACGCGAAGGTGATTGAGCGGTGGAACTCTGTTATAAATCATCTGGAAAGGCGTTTTTCGAGCTAGCAGTTTAGTGGGAGTGCGATTAATCAAATAAGCAGTGGTTAAGGCACAATAACCCCAAAACTCAACCGGCAATGAAGCTTGAAACCGTAACGCTCGAGCGACGTTGAGAATATGACGGTGTTTGCGTTCAACCCGACCATTTTGTTGAGGTGTGCCGACACAAGAATTCTCATGAATTATTCCTTGTTGAACGAAAAAGTGCTTCAAGCATACGAATTCGGAGCCATTATCGCTGCGGACAGTTTTGACTTGTTTCATGAATTGTCTGGAAATCAGATTAATGAAGTTTTTGAGATGTTCGGGTGCATGTTGTTTGGATGGCAGGAGGTAAATCCAAACAGCACGAGAGTAGTCATCTACAATCGTAAGAAAATATCGTGAACCACACAAAGCCGGAGTCTGATACGGCCCCCATAAGTCGAAATGAATCAATTCGAAAGCAAACCGTGTCTTTGTATTACTAAGAGAAAACATGTCTCTTGTTTGTTTAGATCGAATACAAATGTCACAAGTCTTGGAATTAAAAGAGTTGCTACTAAAATCTGGAATTTTCAACAAATCAAGAGCAGTAGAAGAAGCATGGCCGAATCGTTTATGCCAGAGAGAAGTCGAAGCATCAACTGAGACATGAAAACTTGCTGTTGCGTCAACTTGTTGCAGAAAATAAAGACCATCAGACTGCTTACCCGCTCCAATCAGCGTCATATTAATGCGGTCCTGAATCACACAAAGTTGATCAGTGATTTGGAAAAGACAACCGAGATCACGAGTAAGTTGAGAAACATAAACGAGATGACATTTCAGACCATCCACGTAATAGACAGTTGTTAAAGTCAAGGATGAACAAAGTGTAACAGATCCTTGTTTAGTAGAAGTGGTAAATCGCCCATCAGGGAGACGAATAAGAACAGGTTGCATATCAATTACGTTATGGAGAAACGCAAGAGTACCGATCATGTGATTTCAAGCCCCAGTATCAATAATCCACGATTCAAGAATGTATTTACCTGTGAGCTTGTCATTTGCAGGTGGAGTTCGCTCATCTAATAGATGAACTAAATTCCGCCATTGTGAGTCACTAAGGCCACTAATGCCTAGGCGATCTGCGGTTGTGAGATGAGCGTTTGAAACAGAGGGTGAGACAGTGACATTGTGTGTTGTAGCTTCACGGTAATTGGGACTGAATCTGCCACGACCTGCTTGCAAAGTCCCACGGTTGTTGTGAGTTTAAGAATTTCCAGATCGTGAGACATTAGAAGAGGGTTTCTTCCCTGATTTTTCATCGAACCATGGTGGATAGCCAATAAGACGGAAACACTGCTCGGCAAGATGGCCTTGACGTCCGCAATGAGAGCACAAAACAGGACCAGAACGAAGCTTTGGAGAGACGACAGTTGCAGGTTTTGTAGTCTGCACTGCAAAACTAACACCTTCAGATCGATCTTCATAGAGACGACCTATTGACTTCGATTCTTCATCTTGTATTAACGTGTTGTATGCTTCTTCAAGGGAAGGAAGAGGAACACGGGACAGCAAGGCAGACTTGACCGGACCATAGATTGTTTCATCGAGGCCCATAAGGAACTGATGCAATTTGTCTTCTTCTCGTTCCTTGCGTACTTCTTCCATGGTTTTAGCTTGTTGATAATCCGAGAGACTACGCCATAGTTGAGTCAACTTCCCGTAATAAGATTCGATTGCAAGACCTTTTTGGCGACAGTTTGCTAGATCTGTCTTCAATCTTTAAACTCTTTGCCCATTCTTTACTCCAAATCGTTTCTGTATATGTGTCCACAGGGCGTGAGCTTCATCTAGGTGGGACAGCGACGAAGACAAAGCATCGTTAATGGTAAGTTTCATCCAAGAGACAACCAAAGCATTGTTGGCTTGCCAATCTTCGTAATCAGGCGAATCTGCTGTAGGTTGAGGAATCGTTCCATCAGCGAAACCAAACTTCTTACGTGCTTTTAAAGCTAGACGAAAGTTTGTAGACCATTCATCGTAATTAGAACCTTTTAGTAGTGGTTTGGAGACAAGAATTCTGGGATTGTCACCGGAAGTGAGATCGTAAGGTGAGATTGTGCGACGTGTCTCTGCCATAGAAAAGAATTTCGAGCTGCAACCTTTATGTAGTGTAGGTTGTTGGCTCTGATACCATGAAAAACCTTAGAAGTGTAAAATAGGTTTCTTGTTTATTCAAGTTACAACTTGTTTAGCTGATATACTAGAGAATACAGAGAATGTACGACACACCAATTATACAAGCCCATATACGAATTATCGATGCCATATAGGCCCAATACTTCTCGAGCAAGTTTGTTAGCACAAGAATTAGCATCTCTGCGGCAATAGTTGAAAGAAATGAAATCAAAACAAGATCGCCATTGATGGATAGCTTCTAAAACAAATTGGAGTCGGAGATTGTATTGCTTATATTGGATCGCTCAAATCATCTGCAGATTATCACATTCAAACAGAACTCTCATATACCCTAAAGCCCATGCACATTAAAGACTTCATAATAAAGCATTTGCTTCAGCTTCTTCAACATCAAATCGACCTTTAAATTTACTTAGTCGACAATGTAATACTTGACCATGAAAATCACATACAATCCAACCAAGGCCGGATGGGCTATCTCCATCGTGAAGACTGGCATATTATTATGTGAAATATTATTTACTAATATATATTTTTTTCAAAATGATGACACTGTCTATCACTATGGTAACTACAAACCAATGAGACTTTAACATAGTTTATCTGTCGAGAAGAATGCACGTCGTTTTGTCTTTCTTTTGTTCTCCTAAATGTATGTCGTTTTCTTTCTTCTTAAACGGCAATAAAAAGATGACAAAAACGGCATCATATTAGTGAGCAGAACTCTTTTGAACTAATCACGAGTTAATCCATCTCCTTAGGTCAATCAATCAATTCCAAGCTCCCTTGCTTTTCCTTCTTTCTATTTTTCGCTTCGCAAATCCATGGATCTGGAGATTGTTGGTCGTCACGCTCTCTTTTTCGATGACGATTCGATGGCAACGTTTGTCAACTCCCCGACGGCACTCGTTGACTGGAACAGCCTCTTTATTGACCGCTACGATGTTCGTCACCTCCTCTCTTCTCCTCCTCCTCCGCGTCCCAAGCGCCGCCGTTCGCTTTCAAATGATCCGGACTTGGAGGCGGAGCTCAATCACGAGCGTTATCTTGATTTACCGACGGAATCTCCATCGCCTTCGCACGGTAAGGATCAACAACTTTCTACAAATCTAGTTTTATCTTTGGTTTACATACTTGGCTGAGAGACTCGAACTAGCTATCGTTCTAGAGGATGCTAACGAGGATTTCAGGTCGAATCTTGATTTGTTTACCTTTTTGAGATTAGATTCCTTTTACCCTATATATTGAAAGATTAGGTGATCGTTTGTGTTGACCTAAATTGAACAATAGTTTTACTGTAACTTCACATTAAATAGTCAAGATGATTTTGTTTTTGTTTCAATGCTCAATGCCCTTGATCGCCTCGAGTTAGCAATTCTGTCAACTACTATCTGGCTGACTGGCTTATACATAATTTGTTACTATGGTAGTACGTTTATTATTTTTCCTCTGCTCGGGCATCATTCTTTTCTATTAGGTAATTGCAGTGGAACCCTTTTCTTTGCGAGTTGGATTTTGTATCTTTGATATAATATTTGTTCTGAAGCTACTGTTTCATATCGCGTCAAAATCTTGTACCCCATCGTTGATATTAAGCACACTGATTTTCTTAATTTCTTAGTCTTCAATGCTTGATTTGTCTCTCTAAGTGGGCAAGTTAGTTCAATGCTTGTGGATCTAAGTCCTATGTTGCAAATTTCTGTTTACGGTTTCTTCTAATTATCACAGTCAAATTGCTAAGACATGAATAAGGAATAATTTGAAAGTAAAATCAATCTTAGGGATTGCTTTTTTTTTTCGCTCCCATAGTGTTCTAGTCATTTTTAGTTCCCTTCTTCTCTCTTTTTTCTTTATTCTCCAATTGATATTCAGAAGATTGATTATATATATCCACTTTTGTACCTCCAGATATGAATGATATTTCAGCAAATACAAATGCTGATGGTTTTCGCGCTGTTCCCTTTTCATACGGAAGCTCTAATGATTTCAGTGATCAGAAAAATGCTGATATGGAGTCTGAGTTTCACCCGCCTTTCCCCATGCCTGACTATTTACTTCAAAACCTGGTAAGTTACTGTTTTGTCAGATTGTTGTGTTTAGAAACATGCCGGGTTTGCTCACTTATTTGGTACTTAACTGATATGGCCATATAAACATCTGAAAGGTGCATTTGTTATTCTAAGGACTACCATGTCTAAGTTTCAGATGCTTGGAGAAGAGATGGAGTTGTCTAAGGTTGTCATTCACAGTCACCTTGTTACTTTTTGCTGCCATGACAAGGGGCGGTGCAGGTGGGATTATAATGATAGAAATTCATGACTTATCAAGAACCAAAAAACTGACTGTTCACTGTCATCAGTTGATGCATTTCTATACAGTTCTGATATTTGCAATTTATGGTTCTCCGTACTTATGTGAGATTTCAATGTATATACCTGTGTGTTGCTAATGGTGCATTCCATTAAATCCAATCTTCATGAGTTTCACATTACTTATTTTTTTCTTGTACAATTTTATTTTCATTCTTTCAGCCTCCAACTGAGAAATTACATCAGATCATTGCAAGAACTTCAAGTTTCGTAAGCAAACATGGTGGGCAATCTGAAATTGTCTTGAGAGTGAAACAAGGAGGCAACCCAACATTCGGGTTCTTGATGCCAGACCATCATCTTCACCCTTACTTTAGGTTTCTTGTTGAACATCAAGAGCTTTTGACAGGAAAGTCTTTGGTCGAGGATAAGAAAAATGAAGGTGTGAAGGATGGTGGAGCTTTGTCCTTGCTTGGTTCAGTTTATGGGACTTTAGAAGATGAAGATACTAAAGATGAGCCTGCAACTGGCGCTAAAACAAATGAGTCGGATGAGGGAGATGATGGTGTTAGAGTAGCTGATTCCAGTGGACCTGAAGGGTCGAATGGAGCTGCCAAGATTGCCTCGCAGAGAGATGCAGCCTCTATGCATTCTCTCTCGTCTAATGATCAAGCATCTTTTGTGAGAAGAAATCCTTCTGTCAGCTCAGTAAATATTGTAGAGAGAAAGCATACCAATACAGAAGATAATGTTACTGATAAATTTTTGACTTCTGATAATTTGCAATCTTCTGCAAGTCTGGCACAACCCAAGCTTGAATTGCAGATTTTGGAGCCGCCTATTGAGATGAAAAGAGTGATTGAGAAGATTGTAGACTTCATCCAAAAGAATGGGAAAGAGCTTGAGGCTACACTTGCTGCACAGGATGTTAAATATGGGATGTTTCCATTCTTACGTCCATCTAGCATGTACCATTCATATTACCGGAAGGTTCTCCAAGAAGCTGAAGAGGTATGCTTATTTCAAGCTTCTAAACGTTTTGACTATCCCTAATAATATTCACGTTGTTTAATTTCATATGCAGTTAAAATCATGTGACAAAGGCGATATTATCAAAAGGGAAGACATGAAGCATGAGAAGATAGACTGTGGTGTTAAAGATGGCAAACATGCTTTTCAGAGTGTTTTGCCAGATGATTCTGTCAAGAAAGAGAAACAAAAAATGGTTAAAGACAGACCAAAGACTGAGTTGCACCATGAACCATTTAAGCCCGTCCAACCTCAGACGAAGGTCACTGTGGATGCGAATACTGCTGCTGCTATTCTTCAAGTAGCCAGAAGAGGCATAAGGAATCCCCAGTTGGGGATTCTATCAGGAAAACCCATTAATGAGGCTTCTCAGAGCCTAGGAAATGATAGACGTTCCCCTGATATGGCCAAATCTACGGGTCAACTGATTTCTGGCTCGGCTGCTTCTACTGAAGCAGAGTCTTCTGAAGCAGGCCTGTCTAAAGAGCAGAAGTTGAAAGCAGAAAGATTGAAACGTGCAAAAATGTTTGTAGCCATGTTGAAACCCAGTGTCCAACCAGTGCAACAAGCTGAACCGTCTCAAAGCTTATCTGTTGAACCGTTGGACTTTGGGATTTCTGGATCAGGTGCTAATGCTGCCAAAGAAAGAGAAGGCAGCTCAATTTCGTTTGCGGAGGAGATAAAACAAGCAGATGATGTTAACAGTGAAAGACGATCAAAGAGGAATTATCGTCTGAGATCACAGAGAGATGAAGATGATGAGATGGAAGAAGAAGAAGAAGAAGAAAGAGAAGAGGAAGAGAACAGCATGGAGGAAGCTACAGAAGATAGCAAGACTGATAAGAAGCATTATTCTAGAAGGAAGCAATATGATAGACGTAAACATAAGAGACGATACTCTTCCAAGGACAGACACTCTCGGGACAAGCGAAAGCATGAGAGCTCCTCAGATGATGAATATCACAGTCGTTCCAGTCATAGACATAAACACCGCAAATCTTCAGATAGGCATGAGCTATATGATTCTTCTGAGAACGAGCATGAGCACAAACACAGCTCTGGTAAGCATAACAAAGATGACTATTCTAAGGACAAGCGTAGCCATAATCTCAGATCGAGGAACCATGATAAGCATCGTGGGTCATCTGATGATGAGCATCGTCACCACCGACACAGATCCAGTAGGCGCAAGAACGAGGACTCTTCAGGCATAGAAGAGCATGATATTCGCCAAAAGTCTAGTAAACGTGCGAAGAAAGATGAGGAAAGAGTGGAAGAGAAGAATGTTTTAAAAGCAGATCAGTGTGATCGGAAAGCTTCTCCGCAAAACGAACCAACTCAAGTTTCGGATGAGCTAAGAGCCAAAATACGTGCCATGTTAGCTGATACACTGTAAGTTTCTTTTAAGTGAATTGACTCATAATATGAGGACAGTGTGGATCATCGGGTTTGATGGGTGTTCAGGTGAAATGGTGTGGTAAGCATCTAAAGCAAAGAGGTGACAAAAGCGATGCCATAGTGTAAAAGGGGCGTCTCACTTTTGTCGACGTAAGTAAGAAACATTTTCTATAAATTGTTGTCAATGTCAATAGACACATAGTGCATTACTTGAAGGTTACCCTTACTTAGCCTCTATTTTCGATTGACAAGGCAACTATATTATTTAAAAAAACCTCCTTTTGGGTTCATTCGAATCTCTCTCTTTTTCTTAACATTATTTTATCTTCGTAAAATCTCATTGGTTCGTGCTTTCTTTTTCAAACTGTTTCTCTGATTTTTGTATTTGTTTACTGAAAGTATCGACGCCGACCTTTCTGTAATTCTCAACTTCTTATTTGTACTAAAGAATATTTCAATTAGGGGTTTACCTTCAAAACAATCAGGGAAAAGTCATCTAAACATTATGTGGTAATCTTTGTGAAGCAAGTTATGGTTAAACAGAAATTATCGATCTCGTCAAGCAATTCAATGTGCTGACTTATGAGCAAAAACTGTTCTCGACTCTGTTTCTAATTATTATGTTTACCATTGTTGTCCAAAGTTGTTGTATTCACTTGTCATGTTAGATGCTAATATCAATAAAATACTTCCAAGTTTAAGAAAAACACTCATCTTTAGTGGAGACTGGAGATCTATTTGTAACACATCACTTCCTAAAAGGTTCAATTCTGCTAAAAAATTAGTAATTAATCGTGCATATATATTAATAAACTATATATTAATACAAAAATTTCGCGTTTTTAAGCATTTAATGGTAATCTACCGGACCGGTTATGTGAATAACTTAGGAGCTAACTTATTTTAGAATTGAACGTCTCGAGTCAAGACGAGGTTTTAATTTTTGTTTTTGTTTTTGATAATCGATCTCTTATCACCGTTTTCAACGTTGGTTCCCGCCAAAGGACGGTAAAACTTATACGGTGAGACTAAAACCAACAAGGTCGAAGGTACAAATTTGCCTCTATTTGGTGATTTTATTTGACTTTCATGGTGTATTTCTGCGCGGAAAACTTCGAAGTAGATCTTTCTCCGCGTCTCCCCGACTTCTTCTTGGCGGTAGGAATTAGGATGATGGTGTTCTACCATCCGAAGTTCGGTCTCTTCCACCTCAGCATTAGAACCCATGTTCTGGCGATTGCAATTTAATGTGGTGGTGTTTTTATGAAAGTCTTCTTCAGAGATATTAGAGTTTTACATTATACCAAAATTTAATTTAGTGTGTTAACGGAATTGTAATTATGTTTGTATTTGAATCGGTCCACTAAAATTATAATGAAATTTTTTTTTTCACAATTATAATGAACTTATAGTTGAAAATATACTTATAATCTCAATAGAAAATCTTTTTTTAAAACAAACTGAAAAAAAAACATGTACCAAGCTAATAACATGAGTGGACGTAGAATGTGTACAAACGAACTTACTAAAAACGCTAAAAAAACTTAGCGTGATTTGACTTCTCACTTTTCACTTCACGCTTTCACAACATTTTCTTTAGATCCCAATCACATGTCTCAAGCCGCGTTTGTTTAGCCGTCCATTCCCCAAAAGCCTAAAAACAAAACAATATTAAACAATTATTATAACAGATTTTAATCAAAAGATTTATACCAATACTATTTGAATCCAACTGTATTTTCTAAGCAAAGTAGAGATGCGAATAAAATTTCCCAACGCCTTCTTCTTACTTTTTTTTCCAATAGAATCTTCTTACATAACCCCAGCTTGCATTACAATTAAAGATACTTCAGATAATAAAGCTCTTTTTTTGGTGCATTACGGCGGAAATAAATGTGATCGATGCTTTAAATTATGAATAACTGTACTGATCAATGTAATCAAACAATTTTTATTCATTTAATTACATACACTACATGTGATCACGATGAAGGATTCCGTTATATGACATACATCTTCAATAGACAAACATTTCTATATGCAACTCATTGGTTAGCTACCAAATCCTAATTTAGATAAATTATTTTACAATCACAAATTACTTTTCTTGTTATTTAAGAAAAAAACAAATAATTAACTCAGGAAGTTGAACCATTGTACTATTCATTTTTTCATATTAATTTATAAATTACAACCGGCTGATCTAATAACTCAAACTGTATGATTATAAAAAAATGCACTCACATAACAAATGACAAAGTTTAATCTATGATACGTTGACAACCCAACCCAATATAGATGACAATAACTAGGTCATTTGTTCTTTGTTAGTTTTGTTTTACTTCTTTTAACATCCATATTTTGAGTGTTATAGTTAGCTATCCGAATGTAGTTGAAATTACGCCCCAGCAAGCAAATAACCCTGTGGCTGTAAGTCTGTAACGACCCATATATTAATCACACGCTAATCTCGCACTTAGATTCTGTTTCCGCCACGTGGCATCATCTTTTAACTTCGTTTTCTTTATTTCATTTTTGCTTTTGTTATCTCCTTATTGGTGGATCGTAGTTACGGCGCCGTCCACTCTGTTATGCCGTCAAAGCTGTCATCTTCCAATATTTTTTTGCCACGTGTCTCGATTCACACACAACTCATCCCAATTGCTCTCTGCCACACTAACTGTTTCAGATGAGATAAAATAAAATAAAACGTCCACATAAAGTAANCTTCCAATTTTTTTTTTTTTTTTTTTTGGGTAAAGACATCATAACATTACAAGAACAACGAAACTAGTGAGTTGGTGAAATTATTAATTTGGATATTTGATTTTTACGCATTCAGAAAATATATATATATATATATATATATATATATGTTCAAATTTCGATCATACCAAATTTTTATTGTTATTATTCAACGATTTTACAAACAAGCATACAACAAAAACTTATCTTTATTACGATGAATTTCCATGGTTACCATTCTACTCACAACAAACACTTGACCTTGTACAATTAAAATATCAATCCTCACAATTATACTTATTTAAATCAAGATTTTAATATGACAATTGTTTTGGCAAGATAATTTGTGTATTTCATGAATACCTAATTTACAGTATTTCAACAAATCTTGTTTTAGATAACTAGACGTACCTAATAGGTATTGCCAACAAGAAGAAATGTCATAAATCACTTGAATCAAGAGCATATCATAAATCACATATATCTTAATTAAACGAGAATCTTATTATTTGTTACTCTTCATAAGACCATATTTATCAAACTTACCAATCAAAAGTTTTTTATAGAAAATTGTTTTTATATTTAGTTATATATCTGATAGCTGTCTGATTTAAAAATTTCAACTTTGATTGCCATTATCCATTGCGCAAATATTTTTCATTTTGTATTGGTCTGCTTGAATTATGTGCCATTATTACCAACTAAAAACAGTTTAACATTTCTGCATTCCTTTTCTTAACGCCAAAATAAATAAAATAACTACTAATAAAGATCATCTTTTAATTACCCCCTTACCAATTTAGTAAATATAATAAAATAAATTTAATTATAGGTAACAAAAATTGTTGTTTAACATTTGCTATCCGATTCATGCAAATAAACTCAAGAACATGATTAAGTCATGGTTCTTTAATTTTTTTTAATGGAAGAACTTAACCAAATGATCAAGTCGTACTTTATATTAGTTCTTAACGACTCGCATTTTGAATTCGAACTTAAAACGGCTGTATTAGATCTAAGAAAATAATAATCAACAATGATAACAAAAATTAAAGTGAAAGATAAGGTAAAGTTTAGAAGGAAAAGGAAAAGATAGAATCTAAAAGTAAAAAAAGAAGAAAAAAAAAGTCATCTCTGTTCAGACTTTGAATTAAGACACTAAAACCCCATGCCAAAGTCATATACATACACATATATACTTATGTGAATTTGTATATATATATATAAACAATCACATCATTAAGTCTTTACTTTAAACATTCAAAACATCTCAGATCTCTCTCTCTCTCTCTCTACAAGTTTATTCTTACTCTGTTCCAATGGAGGAACAAAACTGGATAAGAGGACCAATCCTAGGCCGAGGATCAACTGCCACAGTCTCACTTGCAATCACGAAATCTGGTGAGTTCTTAGCCGTCAAATCCACTGAGTTCTCAACGTCGTCGTTTTTGCAGAGAGAGCAATCGATTTTGTCGAGTTTGAGCTCTCCTTATATAGTCAAGTACATTGGGTCTGATTTAACGACGGAGAATGAAATGATGATGTATAATCTCTTGATGGAATATGTTTCCGGAGGGAGTATTCACGATTTGATCAAGAATTCCGGCGGGAAGCTGCCGGAGCCAACGATTAGATGCTACACGCGTCAGATTCTGAGGGGTCTGATGTATCTTCACGATCAAGGTATTGTTCATTGCGATGTGAAGAGTCAAAATGTGATGGTGGGAGAAGAAACCGCAAAGATCGCTGATTTGGGTTGTGCTAAAATGGCGGGAAACGGAAATTTAGAATTTTCCGGTACACCGGCGTTTATGTCTCCGGAGGTAGCGCGTGGTGAAGAACAGAGTTTTCCGGCTGATGTGTGGGCTTTGGGGTGTACGGTGATAGAGATGGCTACAGGTTTAAGCCCATGGGCTGAGCTAAACGACGTCGTTGCTGCGATTTACAAGATTGGTTTCACGGGTGAGTCACCGGAGATTCCAGAGTGGTTGTCTGAAAAAGGAAAAGACTTTCTGAAGAATTGTCTAAGAAAAGATCCAAAACAAAGATGGGCTGTTGAAGAATTGCTTCAACACCCGTTTCTCGACGAGGAAGACGAAGAATCTCAAATTCAATCTCGTAGTTGTCTGAATTCGTCTTCTCCTAGTACTGTATTGGATCAAGGTTTCTGGGATTCATGCGAAGCATCGCGAAATCGATTAATTCAAGTGGACAATGAAAACCCATTTGCAAATTCTTCGAATTTATGGGATCGAATCAAGAAACTCGCCGGAGACGAGATTGCCGGCGAACCAGAGTGGATTGTGGAGGGATGGATTGAAGTTAGAGGTAACGAAGTCGGAGAGAGAGAGAAACGTAACGATGACGAAGATGCGAATAGCGTCGAGGCAACGTCATCGGAGGAGGAGGAAGAAGAAGAGAATCGGATCTGGGATCAAGAAGACAGCTTGTTCTTGGAATATTCTCCTCACACCAACATTAATTATTTTTACTATAATAACCTCTTTCAACAAGATATAATTCTATATTATCATCATCTTCAAGATTCTTTTGTACCCCAAAATGTTAATAATAACAAAATTAGTCATATTACATGTTCTTCTTTTAATTCGTCTTCCCAACAAAGGTGGTGTATTTCGTTGTTTGCACAACGCACATATTCGCAGAAACCATATCAAATTTGGGTATAGAGTAAACCCGTACATTAGGGTCTTATGTTCACAACCCATAGTATCTTTGGAAATGAAATAATCAATTTTGGGTTGCTTTCAAGATCGGTTTTGAGCACAAGTAGAGTAATTATAAATTTGCGATGCTTCTTTCGATTTTAAAATGAGAAAATTGCCATTTAATTCGTTAAGTTCCCCGAAAACGCCAAAATAACCTTGAACTATCACGAAAGCCA
>OVAV01000270.1:0-20998 GCA_900406375.1 Iberis amara | reverse complement strand
ACTATTTTAATATTCAATTTAGGGTTTAAAGTCTAGAATTATTATCAAATTTAAAAATGCAACTTTTTTTTATAACAAAGAAGATACTAATTCTAGGGTACTTATAAAGTTTATTTTTATGATGTAGAAAATTGACCACCTGAAAATTTCGATTATAGGGTCTAGAATTATTTTCCAACTTATGATTTAAAGTCAATTCCACCTGAAAAATTTAAAACCCTAAACTGAATATTATGAATCTTTTTATAGGGTTTAGAGTTATATGATTTGAAGATATGTTTGAAGATTAAATTATAAAACCTATACCCTAAACTATTAATATACTTCAAGATTGAACCATAAACTTTATATCCTAAACTTTTAGAATTCAGGTTTCAAAATATTTTCGAATATTGTCTACTTTTCTTGGTTTACAAAATAAAATGCAAAAAATTGAAGATTTTTTTTTTATAAAGTTTAGGAATTAGAATACAGGGTTTAGTGCTATATTATTTTATTTTGATAGTGTAGAAAATTGATCATTTAAAGATTTCGATTAAGATCTAGAATTATTTTCCAACTGTCCAATTTAGGGGGTAGAATTATTTTACGTAATTATTTTACTTTGAAATTAAATAAATAACAAGAACCGACAAATATAAGTTTTAGATAATTTATGCTAACTAGAAAAATTAATATATATAACATTATCATAATTTGAAATAAACAATAAAACAATTCTGTATACAAAAAAAAAATAATTCAAACACAATCGATAATTGTATATGGACGTGATAATATGATAAATATTAAAGTAAACTTTATCCTACTTATAACTCTTTTATCCTTTCTTTCTTTTTTGCTAAGTGTTGGCAAATGCTATGAAGTAGCCTCTTGCAGCATTCGTTACCTATAAATTACGATCATATGAAAAGGTTAGAGATAAATGAGGATAAGTTCTGCACGAAGCAAAAAACAAATGTGTGTTCTTAGCTTACCGAGAATGAATGGACAAGCTTTACAGTTTACTGTTTTCTGATTCAATGGTGGGTTTCCATGAATGTCCACAGAACCATCTTCAGCATACAATTTCACTTCATGGTTAAACAAAATTGTGAAACATATTCAAATGCAGTGAAACGATACTCTTAATCAACTGAGATTCAATTAGCGTATATCTATGTTTGGTAAGCAAATTTAATCTCCATTTACTAAAATCCAAACACTTGAACCATCAGCCAAATTCATCAAAGATTCGCGCTTGTCTATAGATAATGGAACATCATAGAGAGACCTTGCCTGAAAATGAAAGAAGTCAATACCGAATATCGATTCTATACTAGTTTGTAAATTATGATAGATTAGCTCACTTGTTTGTAAATTGTCGTGGCGCCACATTTTTCATTACTGATCAAAAGAAGCTTGTTAAGCATTTTACGTTCAGATAATGGCACATCGATTGGTACTACTGAAGATAAAGTCAGAGGGACCGGCAAAGACAACATAGCACAAGCAAGCCTTGATATTTTCTATTGAAATAACAAACCATAATTGTCAATAGTTTTAGAGTCAAACATTGTGAACGAGAATCGGGAAAAAATCATAACCAAAAATTGATTGGTGGTTTTCATGTTCCACAACAAGTCAAGTCTCAAACCCAAATGAATATATAAGTCCAGAGAGTGACAAGCACTAGGACACATCGTAATTTTCTTCCACACACTAACAATCAAATGCGAGAAGCAATAAAGTAGACAAATTCTCTTATGGCCTCTACAAAAAGTTTTCTTTGATCAACAATATGACTACTAAAAGTTGATTAAAAAGAAAGAATCAGATCGACTTACCTGAGATTAGAGCACACCAAGCAATCTTCAGATCAGAAATAACCAAAACATTTCGATTAACCTGGTAAGTGAAATCTGAAAATTCTCAACTAATACAATGGAAGAATCGTAGCTCCAAGATTAAAGTAAGGAAAAAACAATGGTTAGATCAAATCTCAAGAGTCATAACCAAATATTACCAAAAACCCTCAGATCTTAAAATTGGAGCATCAGACTGACCTAATAATATCTCAATGGAAGAACACTCATTAACCTTAATGTTGGAGAGAAGAACAGAAGAATCTGAAAACGAGGTCGGACTTAACCCAGGAAGAATAGTGATGCAAGTCGATCTGGGGATCGGGAGTTTCGCCGGAGACATCAACTTATATACAAACCTGATTTGCAATCAATTGATTTACAGTTTCCCTCTTAGATGATTTGGAGAAGATGAAGCAACGATCTATTCGCCATGCGTCGAAGAGGATGGAAGAAGAAGGGAAGAGGAGGAGAAGATGTCTCAGAAAAAAAAAATTAACTTTTAGAAATATAAGAAATGAGACGAGAAAAATTAACTTTTAATTAATTGAGACGAGAATTAGAGGGAAATATACAAAATTTCGCGAAGTGTTGGCGGTTTATGTTACCGCATTATGAAATTCTATAACAGCGTTATATTCGCGCTATTAAAAGGTTCCGAAAATTTTGCATCATCTATAATAGCATTTTAGAAATTAGCGCTATCGTGGAGTGCTATCAATATCGGGTTTTTTTGTAGTGATCCAAACAGTCCGAGAAAAAAGACTACCTTACCGAACCACCGGAGAAGACAGAGAAGAGCACTCCGACACAGCAAGCGCCGACGAAGGAAAGATAAAAGATACAGAGACTCTAGCTTCACAACAGAGAAGACCCGTTTTTCGAGGCTCCGATATCCTCAAGAGGACCGGCGAGCCTTCCACCGCCGCTGGCTAGATTACCGTACCCTCCGCAAGCGTTAGCTCGACCGAACCACCAAGAGAGAGAGGAGATTTGCGAACCAACCACCAACAGATACAACAGCTACACCAGAAAGAAACAAAAAAAGAGAGGATCGGCGCCGAGCTGCTTGAAGCAGTCGGCCACCGGTCCCAGACGGAGCAGACGCGAAGACGAAGTTAGATGAAGACGGAGGCGGCGCACGAGAGAATTAGGTTTTCAGCATTGAGGTATCTTTTACATTTATTGGCAAAAGAGTACTTTCCATATGTAATATTACCATTTTGACCCTCCTTAATTTTGTACATAAATTCTAATAACATTAAAACTGATAAAACATTAAACACAAAATTATTTCAAAGAATAAACCAAAAATTAAAACAAAAAATTAAAAGATTCAAAACCCTAGTCGAATCCCAAAAAAGAAAAACATAAGTGGCTACCTCCTTCTTTCTTATATATCGCCTAACAAAAAGATAAATAAAAGGAAAATACAGTTCTAACAATGACTTAGTGTCTTCATAATGGAATCTTCTTCATCTTTAGTTTATGGTCGATTACCTGCGATTTCGACCATAGTGACGTTGTCATATCCGTCGACTTCAAATATGTTGGAATTGTGGTTTGTATTCTTCTTCTTCTATCAATTAACGTTTTTCTTTTATGATTTTGGGGACTTTTGTTAAACTATGATATTATGCATCTACACAATAGATGAACATGTAGATTAACCGTTTTCTGATTTGGTGTTTCATGGTTTTCGAATTTTGTGCATTTTTCTGGGTTGCTTCGGTATTGCAAGTAATTTTTGGTTGGTTGTTTCTGTATTTTTGTGGGTTTCCTGCTACTATATTGTAAGTTTTGTTGGTATTTTCTGGGTTGTACTATTGATTCTGGGATATTTGTTTGACTATTGTGTTTATTGCTAAAATCTTTTTGTATGTATTCAACATTTTTTGTGCTTAATTGTATATATTTTGTGCTTATGTCGATTTTGTGACAAATATTAGTTCTGCTTTTTGTCATGTACTGATTATGTGTTTTTAATATAATGTGTGCTTATGTCTGCAAGTGTTGCTTCTATCTTGCAAGTATTGCTTCTATCATATAAATAATATCATTTACATTCACACTATCTATTCACAATAACCATTCACAATAGGTATTTAACGATTTACGTCATACATTCATATTAGCAATTCACAGTAGTTATTCATGTGAATGGTATTTATTCATGTGAATGTTATTCATACACGTGAATGAGTTTCATTTAGGTGTATCCATTTGTGGTGGTAAAGATGATTTTCATTTTGTTTGTAATATGTAAGTAATTAGTTTATGTTTTTGTAGGTGGACAATTGTGATAAAGTTGATGGGGCTACCCAAATAGAAGTTGAAGACAAAGATACCAGTTTATGTTTATGCACTCTTTTGTGGATTTGCTATTTAGATGCATGTTATATTTCACATCTTCTACTTTATGACGTGTTTTAGTAATTTACTTTGAACTTAATCATTTACTATAACAATTTATTTGTTTTTTTTTTTTAAATGTTCATGTTTTTAAGTCGAGATTTAAACACCATTCACGAGATTACATATCGTTCATGAAACCATATGTAGCTCACATACCCTATTCATCATTCACGAGTATTATTCACAAGAGTTATTCACCATGGTCATTCACAACATTTATTCATAAAGTGTGAAAACTATTCACGAAAAATATTCATCTAGAAATTGTGGAAATTAAAAACATGAATTCACAACAAACAAGTTTACCCATATTACATAAACCTACATGTGAATATCATGTCATGATTTAAAATTAAAGTTTTGGAAATTTATATAATAGTGTTTTTCTTTGTGGTAAACTATTAATAATGATTAATTTTGTAAGTTATTGACTTTCTTTTTCTACATTTTGCTTTAATGTCTTAAGATATTAATATGATCTATTTCCATATCTACATCATTATAACAATTAAAGGAAAATATAATAAAAATTTAAATTTTAAAAAATTAAAATGTTGGTTACGAGTATATAAAAATTTACAAATTAACTAGAGGTATTTTCGATATAATTATCGTGGAGATACCAAATAATACCTAAAATACTAGTTACATGTCATAAAGTACCTAAACACCAATATTGTTTTGCAAAGTACCTAAAACGCAAATATACTCTAAATTTTAATCCCACCTCTGACAATTCTAGTTTATACTGGAAAGACCACTTTTGTCTCTTAAGATTTAAGATTTTTTTGCTCTCCATCATCATAGCAAACTTGGAAACAAACATAGCAACCACATAAAACAAAACAAAGCATGAATAGTTATTGAGGAGATGGACAAAATTGGGCTTACCAGATTTCTCTTCTTCGTAGAATCGTATAAATTAATCACTCATTTATAATACATGCAGTAAAAAAAGCAAATATTCATTATTTAAGCGTTGTCAACAAAATGCAATTATACAAAATGTTAGGCGACCTAGGTGATCATGCAGTCAAACATACTGAGCTATTATGATGGTTTGACTGATAATTAATTTAGGCGACCTAGGTGATCATGTAGTCAAGCATACTGAGTTGTTATGATGGTTTAACTGATGATTGATCTAGGCGACTTAGGTGATCATGCAGTCAAACATACAGAGCTATTATGATGGTTTGACTAATGATTGATCTAGGCGACCTAGGTGATCATGCAATCAAACATACAGAGCTATTATGATTGTTTGACTAATGATTGATCTAGGCGACCTAGGTGATCATGCAGTCAAACATGCTGAACTGTTAAGGCAGTATGGCCAAACTGATGGCTTGAGTGATAGTCGATCTATGCAACCCAAATGACTATGCGGTCAAGTTTATTGAATTGAATAAGGCATGGTTCATAGTTAGTGACTTACGGATGATTCATGGTCGATAAAGAATCATTGTAACTTGTGTGGATCGACTAAATATTTGAATGATCATGATTCATTACTGTCTGCATTGACTCGATGATTGATTTGTTTTACTAAGCGTTCAAATAAGTAGGTTATTGGAAGCAACAATGCTTGCCTAGGCTTGACTGATGTGAGACGGCTTGAGTAACTTCAAATAATCATGCTTGTCAAGTGACTATCTGTTGGAATGTTAGCTTGCTTAAGCTAACTGATCTTGGAGTCTTTCAAGCATCGACCTATAGTGTATAGGTCGAATGGCTTGGATGACTTTTTGTATGGATTGTTCATGCATCAATTTTACCTAGGTTGGATTATATGGCTTGATAAAACCGAATGTGAATCATGATGACTATTGGTTTCACTTGATCACTGATTTATTTTACTAAGGGTCGGAGCTATTAAGTACTTAAAGGTAGTGAGACTTGTTGAGACTTGATATTTTTAAGGACGCCTTGAGTAATTATAAATAATCATGTTTTTTTACTAATGCAAAGATGTCGAACTGAAGGCCAATAAGCCGAGCTGAAGGCAAATGTGTCGAAATTAAGGTTGATGTGACAATATGAAATATTTTTGCTAAGCTAAAGATATGATAGCCGTGACCGACTGACAATCGAACTAATGGTTGAGAGCCGGACTGTAAGATTAATGGTGGTACAAAATCATTGTGAGGATTATCTAGAAATGATCCTAGAGAATCTTAGAGGATTGTGAGTAATTATGTGCATTCATGATAAGGAATGAATGAGTTCCAAACACCATTGAATTTGAGGACAAATTCATTCTAGGTGGCAGAGATTTGTAACACTTGCGTTCCAAAAATCCCGTCAAATTGGATAAACCGAACAAGTATCTCTAATGTTTTAAATCGATGAATAAGGTTTAACAAAAACGGCTATTAATTAGCAGACCAGAAATGCGGGAACAGTTATTCTTTAAGTGTAATATTATTGAATTTAATTAAATTAAAAGAAAGGTTTTAATTAAAAATTAAAGGAGTTGGGTTGGTTACAGAAAACGACTGGAAAGTTACAAAAAGTATGGAAAAAAGTTACAAACGAGGAGAAAGAGGAAAAATGGAGTTTTACTTCTAAGAGAATGAGTGATTAAAAGAGAGGAAGGGGAGAAATGTATAATCGTAGGATTTTGTGGTTAGAGAGAGATGATGAAAGGATAAAGAAGGGAGGTAATAAAAAGGACTGAAGAGATGTATAGCGAGTATAAGATGAAGGAAAAAATTGTAGAGATTCGAGAAAAACATCGACGTTTACTGCGCTGATCTTTTAGCAAAGCAAGCTCTGTGTACAAACGAGCAGTGTGTACCAACGTTTGTTGATCTTCTAGCAAAGCAAGCTCTGGCTTTAGATGTAACGAACCCTTAAGTTAATGATAATATTTTGTTGACAAAAAAAAAGATGAAGTGTGTACAAGGCCGAATCCAATTCCTTCTTCCAAATCCTCCACCAGTAATCTATCTTTTGGTTGATTACCCTCGACATCAACATCATAAAGCAAAAATGAAAGGAAGACGAGGGAACATCTCTAGAGAAAGAGGAGAAAACATGAGAGATAGGCGCCACATATACAATAAGAACCGGTTGTAAAAATTCTATAATAAGAACAACTTCTTCTTGTGTTATTTATGTTTTATTTATTTTTTGCATTTTTAGTTAAAATCCGTATTAAAAATCTTTCATTAGAGGTGGTCTAAGATCATCTTCAGGGCTTGTCTCCGTTCAAACCTAAAGTTACCATCACTCGATTCTTTTAGATTCCGTTGTGTATCGGCTTCGTATGCATATATTTCGGAGTTTCGATTTTACCAGATTAACATTTTCCCCCTGAGAACGCCAAGCTTCCGCTTCCTCCGCCGTGTACAAAACTTGCCCAACCGCTATTCCTAGAGACGCTGACAAGCCTTTCGCCACTAGTCTTTCACGGATCATGAAACTACCCATAAGAAAAAGAATTAATTGTAGAATTGGTCACTCTTTGGTTACCTAATTTGAGAAAGAGGTGTGTTTGAAATCCACTAGTGATTAAGATATTTTGCCTTATAAAATTACAATAATATCCTTCTCTCTATTTCAAAACAATTTCTAAATAATCGTAAGTTGTTTTTTTAAAATTATTCTAATTGATTTTAAAATTTAATTTTATTGTTATCTTTAATTATTTAAACTAAAATATTAAAAAACTTTAGGAAATTAATTAAAACTTGAAACTTACCTAGGTAACTCAAAATGCACGAGTTCTCTCTCTCACGTTCTATGCGACAGTGGTCTCTTCTTCTCCGGTTTCTACTCCAGTCGGCTATTTCGCTCCGGTCGGCGGCGGTGAAATCTCCAGTCGGCGGTTTACTCTCCAGTTCACGGTACCTCTCTCACGTTCTATTTCTTCTCCGATTTTTTTCTCTCTCTCAAGTCGGCGATTATGATAGTTTGTGCGAATTGAGATTTTAGGGTTCTTATTAGATTGTTTGATTGTTCTTATAGAATGTTCTAAACGATTGTGATTATGGTTTTTAGGGTTCTTTAGTTGATTGTTTGCTTCGGGGTTTTAGGGTTCTTAGGAGATTATTTGATTCGGGTTTTTATGGTTCTTAGGAGATTCTTTGTTTCGGGTTTTTAGACTTCTTAGGAGATTCTTTGATTCTTTAATATCTTAAAACTATGGTTAAATGAATAACATAGCGACCAGTCGCAACGACTACTCGTTGCGAGTGCGAAATAAACAACAGAACGTGTTGCCGATCATTTTCGTTGTCACTAGCGACATGCAAAAGAACAAGGTTGTACTCTATGAATTTGTGATAGTCAATTAAATATTTTTAAAAAACTAATGTTATATTTTTGAATTAAAAATATTATTAGGATGAAAATAAAAATTTAATTAAAAAGTAAATCGCCGCAACAACAAACAAACATAATAGCGACAAGTTGCAGCAACAACGACAGCCAAACGAACAATAGAGTGACAGTCGTAGCGATTACGAAACGTATAACATAACGTGTCGTTGTCGCCAACGACATACAAAAGACAGACCTATCTCTCAGAGAAATCTACCGAAGTTAAAGTATCTAAGGAAGTTAAAGGATCTCATATCGTTCGAGATCAAGAAACAATAACTAATAATGTGGCTATTTTTAAGTGAATGTACATTTTAGGTGATGTGGATACTGAGAGACTCTAAACTATTATTTTTGTATAGTGTAGATGCTGATGTGGTAAGGTGATAAAGCTTTTTTAATTAATTGAGGTTGATAGAACGAGATTCCTCGAATACCTCGTTTTAATTAGTATAATAGATTGTTATGTCTTGAAGAGAAGAAAAAACGTAACCGCTCATTTAAATAAGCACACCTGAAATCCAGATTAACCGCTAGTTTTCCCCAGAATTGGTATAAAAACCCCAAACTAATACAGCCAAAATAAAATTTTCTCAATCTTCTACAGGCGAAACCAAAAAAAAAAAAAAAACCATTCTCCTCTTCATTTGAGAATTATGGAGCAACAATACTCCTCAAAGATGGTATGTAAATTTCTCTTTCTCCAACACTTTGGCAATATTTTGGTAAATTTACAATGGACTTTTACAGGAGAAACCTACGAGAAAGAGACCAAGACACAGGCCTCTTGAGACATGTGGTTCTGTGATAGTCGCGACGTCTCGCGTTGTCTACTCAAGAATCAAGACTATGAAAAATCCAGCCTCTACGCGTGTTCAGAGAATCATCGAAGCAGTTATATTCTTCGCGTCCTTGACAACAAGTCCCTTTCATCGCCATTTGATAGCGATCCTCTCTGTAGTTGACGATCACATTATCGCGTTGCAAGACACAGTCGAGACATACTTCCCTTCCTCCACCTTCGCCTTCCTCAAGATGTCCGAACTTCTGATGATGGCAAAGAATTTTCCTGAGAAACTGGACGGATTCCTGGAGAAATTTCCAGGATCGATGAACATAGTCGCGTGGCTTGATATTGTGTTGATATATGCCATTTACTGGCTGGATTCTCTGGTGGACATGCTGGATCGTTGGAGAGACAAGAGCAAGGGGACAAATGAGAAGGAGATCATGGTGGATAGGAGCTTTAGCAGAAACGGATCAATCTCAATCTCAGAGGAGGAGACACAATTTGAGAGTGAGGGGAAAAAAGCCACGTACAAGGAAGCTCTACAGAGAGGAAGCAGTGGAGGAGAAAGCATCAGCCGCGACGATCCTATATTGGAACTGTTTGAGAACGGTTGGATCCAGAATCCCATCAAAAGAAGTAGCAGAAGCGCTGATTCACTTGCCTTCTCTCCTTCTGATTCCTACTCCACCACCACCTAAGACAATTTTGTTTTCTTTCCTTTTGTAAATATCATTTTCTAACTGCACAAATTTTTCCACATTTTTCTCCTTCCTCGTTTTTATTTTCATTGTTTAAATTGTTCTATGTTTTTGGCTTTTTTTCCTTTCTTTTCGAACGGAATAAAGATCTTAAGAAGCTACAAGGACAATCGTTATACGAAGAGGACTTGTGTAACCATATGTTAAAATTGGGGTTTGGTTTTTTTATTTATATTATTAACATCATATACATCTTTTGGCTAACCAAAAGCAACAAAAATCAAGTGTAATCACACTGGGCTCTGTACATATCTTCTTCTCTATGATATTTGACTGTTTGTAAGTTGTAAGCCAAAAACAAAAACAAAGATTTACATACAAAAGCTTCAATATCATTGGCGAGTGGAGTAACTTTTCTTCCAGAAGAAGCTGAACGCGTTCGTCAACGATTTTCTTCTAGACATTGATTTAGACAGGAGTCTTGGTTCAGACTCTGGAAATGAAACTGAAGCAGGAGCTGATTCATGGACAGACATTGGTGCTGAAAAGGATTTCCGGGGAGCTTCCTTTTGTGGCGGTTCATCTCTCTTTGGAGATGGCTGGTCCCGTTGCTGCCGCTGTTCCCTAAACAACATTAGAAGCTTCTGAGACTTCTCTTTGCCTCGCGGTGTCCCATTCACTGAGATTGACACTAATGATGGTATTACACCTTCTTGTAGCACCATCTGAATACAAGACTCCCTTCCATTGCAAAGAATCAAGAGACATGATACAGCTTGCTCTTGTTCCATCATGTCACCTATATCTAGCACTGTTACTAGACTGCTGATCAAGCCTTGTGATGATACCGCCTCATCTTTGCCTTGCTGGCTCGAAGCTAGATTTAGCAACACAGCTAATGACTTCTCTATCCACAAATGTTTACCTGTTGACGCAAGAAGCCCTTGGAGGCTCTTGATGATGTTAGATGAAAGGAGAGTAGAGATATTGCGGGAGTATGTTGAAAGATTGTAAAGTGCATGAAGAGCATCGAGCTTGCATTCAGTTTCAGCATCCCCTTGAAGAAGATTTACAAGGAAAGGCACTGCTTGGCTTGAACCTATCATGGGTTTGGCTTCTTCAAGACAGGATAGATTCAGATAAAGTGCTGTTGCTGAACCTGGGGACTCAGAAGAAGAGATCATTTTCTCTAGTAAAGGAATCACCCCGGAAGTTAACATCAAACTTTTGTTCCTGCAGACCATGAAAAAGAAGAACACAGAATGTAATGTGAAAGTCATAATCTGTGATTGGTAATACCGACATTAACAGGAGGTACTAACCTGTTATTGTTGACGGCTAAATTGAACAGAGCCATAGCTCCACTTTCCTGTGCTGCCTCCTTATTTTCATCAATAGCAGATCCTAAGAACCGTAACAATGCTTCAACAAACCCATTGGCTCCCATGAAAATCCTGGCCTCTTCGTCATCCTTCAACAATAGCCTGATCTTTTTAACAACCTTGCCTTTTTTATCCATGTCGTCTTCTTCGTTTAAGCTAGCCAATAAATCTTGGTACCTCTCAAGTACATTAATGTCAGAATCCTCCTTGACATCTTCATCAAACACAGAATTTTCTTCTGAGTTTTGTCGTTCAACAACTGTAGTACCATTTTCCTCCAAAGGAATGATATTTATGCCCTTCACTTTACAATAGCCTACACTGTTGACTGATTTTGAGATGGTGGACTCGGAGTCAGAGAGAGCTAATCTCCAGTAGTCGAGTTCTGGAGATTCCGGCGGTCCACTAGGGATTTGAGTTCCATTCTGTTCACACCAGCTGGTGATAAGACCTTTAACACAGTTATTGGGAGTCAAGGAGAGATGTGGGAGCTCCTGTTGAGTCTTGGGGCAAGTATTATGTCCAGCATTGAACCATTTCTCAATACAGACCCGTTCATAAGTCTGCCCTGAAGCAATAATGACTGGATCACACATAAGCTGCAAAGATATGGGACACCTCAATTCCTCGGGTGGAACAGGCATCTGTCCTAATTTTATGCTGTTTGTGGTCTTATAGTTCAAAGAGCCAAATCTAGATAGCTGACGGCCAAACCCATGAATACTCACAAAATCTTCACTAAAACCCTGATCAGTAGGAGAACATGGTGTTGAACCCTGAGAATCATTCTCATCCAAAATATCACCTCTGAATAGCTTAGAGCATTTTCTCATAAGATGCAAAAGATATGCTACAATTGCTTCCTTACGCTTGTCTTCTTCTGCACGTGCCTTGTCCATGATCTTCTTTAGAGCTCGTCGTTCCGCCAAAGCCACTCTAGAAGAAGTGATACTGAGTTTAGTAGCTGCCAGATGGAAAATTTCAAGCTCGATGTTGTCATTAGTACAACTGTCAAGTTTTTTCCCTTGTTGGAGCAGTGCAATGATCTCATCACCAACTTGCTTCTCTAAAGGATCAAGCAAGAACCTAGTATTCTCTAGTTCACCAACAATCTCCAAAATCTGAAGAGATCAGACTTAGCAACAAGTGGACTAGCCTTAACCATTACAAAGAAAATAAGTGATTAGTACCTGTGACCCAATTGAGCTTGGAACGATGTCTTCTACACGTTTAAGACTGTCAATAAGAGCAACTTTTGCTTTCTCAAATTTTAAAAGAACAGAATCTCCCGTTATGGCCTGTTTAAATTTGGAAAATTAAAGAAGCGAAAAACACAAAAAAGAAAAAGTCGTTCAAAGAGAGAGAGAGAGAGGAAAGTCACCAAGTAAAGTTTACTACACTCAGAACAGTGCTGTAGAATATTCTTTGCTTTTTCGATAGCAATATGCAAAGAACATAAAGCATTTATTCCTGATTTACTACGAGGTCTTGCTCCTTCCAACGATGGGAAGATTGAAAGTACTTTGCACAGAACTCCAGATAATTCCTTACACATATCTCCATGTAACTGAGTTACCATAACATGGTTTGCAATCAGAGAGAGAGAGAGAGAGAGACAAAAAGGGAATTTCTATAAAATAAAAAAAAAAAGAGGCATCAGATTCCAACAACCGAACCTTAGCATCGCTAGCCGCGAATAGATTCTCCTCGAGCTCGGTCATATCCATGATCAAATCTCACCTGGTAACTCTGACGGAGATCATTGCATAATCATTAAATAACTAACGCAATCTCTTGCCTTTCTTCTGAATTCTGATCATTTTAAAGGAACAGTGAATGATGCTTTTGGATTCAAAGAAGCTAACAAAAATTTGAGGATTACCCAATTACCTTCCGTTCTAAACCCAGAAAACCAAAAAAGAAAAAAAAAAACATCCGATCCTAAAAATTGCAATAAACGGTACAGCAACGAAATACAATAGCTCCAGAAAAGCCGGACAAATCTACGATTAATAGAAACGCGAACAAAACAGACAAATTTTACAAGAAAACACTAAAAAAAAGTTACAAATTTTGAAAACGGAAGAAGAAAACAAAACATACCGGAGAAATTGGGACCGGCCACGGAGGCTTCATAAAAGATGAACAATTGAATTAGGGTTGAGAGAGAGAGAGGGGGGGGGGGGGGGGGGGGGGGGGGGGGGGGGGGGGGGGGGGGGGGGGGGGGGGGGGGGGGGGGGGGGGGGGGGGGGGGGGGGGGGGGGGGGGGGGGGGGGGGGGGGGGGGGGGGGGGGGGGGGGGGGGGGGGGGGGGGGGGGGGGGGGGGGGGGGGGGGGGGGGGGGGGGGGGGGGGGGGGGGGGGGGGGGGGGGGGGGGGGGGGGGGGGGGGGGGGGGGGGGGGGGGGGGGGGGGGGGGGGGGGGGGGGGGGGGGGGGGGGGGGGGGGGATGAAGGGTATTATTCGAGTGGTGCTACTTTAAACCTTGTGCCAAATTTTTAAAAAAGTCAGAACGGCATTACCGCGATATAATTAATATTTTTAATTGACTAATGAACGGTTCTTTCTATAAATATTAAATTTTTTTAACATTTTTCAACTTCTACTTTAAGAAGTTTTCCAAGACAAGAGTGTAAACATCTAAATGAGCTGGTTTGACATGAGTTTCAATAGTTGTTTAATATATTTAGGGGGGTGTATTGGATTTAGGATTTGAAAAGATTTTGGAGTTTTATTAAAATTCCATGTTATTCAACTGAGGATTTGTAAATGTCTTCCCAAATCCTATGTTATTGAAACTGGAATTTGTACAAAATCACTTCAAATCATCTATAATCTCATGTTATTCAATTAATAACTTTTCAAAATCATGTGAAATCTACTGTTATTCAAAACATAATAGTATCCATTAACAAAAATTTATGAAATGGATTTTATGAGACTTTAGCTACTTTTTTAGTTAAAAGTTTGCTCATCTGAAATCTCACCTCTATAGATGTGATTTGAAGAAGCCACTCAACTAACCAAAAAAAAATATATCATTCGTGAGAAAATACTTTTCTCTGTCCAAATTTCTTCCACTTTTTTGCTTCCGTGAGTATACTCACATCTTATGCTTTCTACACATAAACCCTTCTTCCTCATCAATTTCTGTTTGTATTTTCTCATTTGCTTCTTCTGCTTCTGGTTGAATGGAAGGAAAAGGGTTTCGAATCTGTAATATGTTGTACGCATCTATTCTCTCGCTAATATCGCCGGGTTGAAAAAACACCATTCATCTTCAAAGCAATTATCTCTCTCTCGAACTCGTAAGCTTCTTCGATTATTTTCATTAGACCATAGAGAATCCTAATTGCTCCATTTCGACTGTAGAAGTTTGACCCAGATTACGTGGAGTTGTTCGCTCACTGAGAACGCTCGATTGAATTTCAGATTTTCAATTTTAATCACTTTGTATCTTTCGGTTTTTGTAGTAATTGACAATGGATTTGAAGTGGTTGAGTGTCCTAATTGTTGGAGCTGCACTCAATACAGTCAAATACCTATCAATATGGTGATTATGAGAACATTAATCTATTTTGTCTTCAGGTTTTGTTGTTAAGAATGAACTTAAAATGTGTGAAGGGAAGATTGCAGCTCAATGCTAGTGATTTCAAATCTAATACTGCTCTTTGTCCTCTTAAGTGTTTGGTTTCATCTTTAGCAATTCGTACATTTATCATAATTAAATCTATTTGTTAACTAAAGATGGATTGTATTAACGGTATTGGTTGCTATTGCAGCTGGGAGTTCTGTGCACAACGAAAAGTTGTTGTGAAAATCGAGAGCGAGGAAGAGATGCTGCAATTGAAAGTAAGTCTACTATTAAGTGTAACTGATATTTATTTTGGATCCACAACTTTAGTTGCTATTATAAAATCAATCTTTTTGGGGAACTAGGTTGCAAGAGTTGTCTGTATGTTAGTTTTTACATATGTATCCAAGGGGAACTAGAGATTTGATAGAGCTTATCTTGGCTTTTTCTATATCTTAGATGGTGTATTTGACTGTTCCCATAATTGACAGGAAAGAGTTAAATCTCTTAAACTGCATACCCATATCACGATGCTGGAACTAGATCAACTTGGATCAATATGTTGCAAAAAAATGTATCTTGAATAAATGTGGGCTGCTAAACTAGATCAAATATAATTATGGGCTTTTTGTAGGGTTAGGTTAATTGGTTTTTGTACGTGTGTATATATAGCAAAATTTATTAGCCATGTTCTTCTCAACTCGTATTTCAGATCAAAGAAGGGTTAGGTTGGTTTTTTTTTTTTGCTTGTTTCATGCATCTAAGATGATTACAATATTGTTAACTATTGCTGTAAATAATTTTTTTACTGTAGGGCTTGTTATCTTCCACACTACAATGGGAGATATACTGGAAGTGAAAAGCAAAGGTCAATATAACCACTGGTCAGAACTTGAACACAAATTGCTATTACGACTATTAGTGGATGCAGTCAATAAAGGTTTCCGCGATGCAAACGGTAAGTTTAACAAATTGACGGTTGAGACAAGAATATTATCAACTCTCAACCAACGTCTTGGATCTACAAAAACCTATAGCCAATATAGAAATAGAATGAAGATCTTGACGGCTAGGTACAAAAGCTTAGCAGATCTTCTTCGTTATAGTTCTAGATTTGGATGGGATCCTGAAACTAAAAAATTCACTGCAGACGATGAAGTATGGAATGTGTATTTGAAGGTTATATTATATTGCATAAACTTATGAATTATTAGCTTTACTTATGCATAAAGCATGTACTGTAGTGATTTTTTGTTCTTTTTAATAGGCACATCCAGGTAATACACATCTGCAAAATGAGTCATTCAAAGATTTTGAAGAATTAAGAACAATATTTGGACAAAATATTGCAACAGGGCAGAATGCTATGGGTTTAGGCGATACCATTGATAAACATACCTTTCAAGTAGAAGACACCGACGTACCAATAAATGCAAATTTTGTCAGACTAATGGATGACGAAGAACCAGAACCTGTAATTTTTTCTTCACCAGGAGAAAACATAGGAGAAAAGTTGCATCCGAGAAAGAAAGCGAGAACTGAAGCATATAACTCAAACAAAGAATGCAACGAAGTGAATGAGGTAACAGAAATTAGTAGTCATATCTTTGACCTGATGCAGAAAAGATGGGAAAAAGAAATAGAAGAAAAGAAGGTTGAGGACAAAGCTAATAATGTGTGGGATGCTATCAAAGAATGTCCTGATTTAGATGAAGATTTGCGTTACAAAGCGATGACGCTCGTTCATAGCTTAGGCATGAAATATGGTTTGTGAGCATGTCTATAGAAGATCGTTGTGGATGGATCAAACGAAACCTTCGTAAACCAAATTGTTGAAGTTGGATGCTATCGCATGGATTGAATTCTGTTGAAGATGATTTTTATTTTGAAAACTTTTATGTTCTAGCTTTTATTATAAGGTTTTTTATGTTCTAGCTTCGTAAACCAAACTTTTTTATGTTCTAGCTTATGCATTGAAATATGGTTTTATGATTTTGGTTTATTAATATATAATCTCTTGGTTTTTGTGAGCATTTATTCAAATAAATCATTTGGTTTTCTAAGCATTCGTTCAAAAATATAAAGAAGATGCTATGCAATGCATTTGTGTAATTTGCTTAATCTTTAGTTATTATTTGGCGCTAAATAATATTATTTGGCGGTCTTTTTCGGTCAACATTTGCGGCTTCCTTGTATATATATATAGTAGATACTTTATAACCTATTATTTATTGATTTGTTCTGAAGTCTGAAGGGTTTTCGTCGCACCGCCGTTGTTCTTCGTAAGTACTTTTACATTAGTTGATCAAATTTTTTGTTTATTTTTGAGCTGTGTTTTTCTATTGTGTTTTTCGTACGACATAGTAATTATCATTTTATGTAGGATTTGAAAATGAATCGTATTGTCTATGAAAGTGAAGAAAGTCAAGCTAGAAAAAGAAAAAAAAAGACTGGAGAATTCCAAAATAGATGGTGATGTTTTGTTATTGGTTTTGTCTATTATTGTGAAGGTCCGTTATTTAATGATACAACTTAACGTTCCGCAAATAGAACACCATATTAGAAGACCAATTACTAGACTTGGGCATGAATACATACAAAATGCTTTGGTTGAAGATTCTGATCATTTTCGGCATTTGTATCGAATGTCATTATGTATTTTTGAAGTTATGCACCATTATGAGAGTAAAAATGGGATTAAAACGAAATGTTTCAGTTGAAGAAATGCTTGCTACGTTTTTATTCATTGTTGGTCAGAATTCTAGGTATATTCAAGCTTAAGATAGATTCAAAAGGTCAAGATTCTCAATAAGTACGAGTTTTAACACAATTCTCAAGGTATTAAACGCACTTTCTCCAAGCTACATGGCAAAACCCGAATGTGATGTTTCCACAAAAATAAAGGAAAGCACACGATTCTATCCTTATTTCAAGGTACAATTTTTTTTTCCAATAATAACGAACTTTTAGCATCTAGCTTANAGTACGAGTTTTAACACAATTCTCAAGGTATTAAACGCACTTTCTCCAAGCTACATGGCAAAACCCGAATGTGATGTTTCCACAAAAATAAAGGAAAGCACACGATTCTATCCTTATTTCAAGGTACAATTTTTTTTTCCAATAATAACGAACTTTTAGCATCTAGCTTATATATTTTTTTAGGATTGTGTGGGAGCTATTGATGGAACGCATATTCTTGTAATGATAACTGGGAAAGAAACTGCTAGCTATCGCAACCGAAAAGGACAATTATCGCAAAATGTGTTGGCCGCATGTAATTTTGATTTAGAATTTATCTATGTTCTTAGTGGATGGGAAGGTTCAGCTCACGACTAAAAAGTATTACATGATGCTCTCACAAGAAGTAATAACAAATTAAAAGTTCCACAAGGTACGTCTTCAAATTTTGATTAAAAATATTGTATTATTAATTTATCTTTTTTATCTAACTTATATTTGAATATTTGATAAAATTTTAGGAAAATTTTATTTAGTTGATTGCGGATTTGCCAACCGTCGTAGTTTTTTAGCTCCCTTTCGAAGTACTCGGTATCATATTCAAGAGTTCAGAGTACAAGGAAAAGATCCCACAAATCAAAATGAGTTGTTCAAACATCGTCATTCTAGCTTGCGAAATGTCATATAAAGGATTTTTAGCATCTTCAAGTCAAGATTTCTTATTTTTAAATCTGCACCACCCTTTCTGTATAAGACGCAAGTGGAGTTAGTATTGGCATGTGTTGTTTTACATAATTATCTTCATAAGGAATGTCGTTCAGACGTATTCCTTCCCGAAGAAAATGTTGTTGAACAAAGAGATGCAAAAGAAATAGATAACGATGAAGATGTTGATAATGAAGTTCTTCATGGTACTCAGGAACAACAAAGAGTGAATGCTAATAATTGGAGAGCTACTATAGCAGCAAAAATATGGACAAATGCTATGAATATGAGATCTTGATAAAGTAAAAAAATTAGAATAGTTCTTGGAAAGACATTTTTTGGAATAAGTAGAAGAATAATCAAGGTTATTAGTGTTGTCAAAAAATAAAAATTATTGTTTTAAAAAAAAAACTGTGAAATCACACGAAACTACAAAAAAATTTTTTATAAGCCTTTACCAATCACATGGGATTTGTTATTAAATCACACTAGATTTTATATCAAAATCTCTTTAAATCCACCTAAATCTTTATACATCCCATTAAATCCAAAACTCCAACAAATCTTTTAAAATCCTAATTCCAATACACCTCTCTTAGGGTGCAAATGGTTGCAATTAGTAGAATAAAATAGAAAAATGATGGTGGTATAAATACTAGAGGAAAATTGGCAGTTACATTCCTCTACAAATTTGGAGAGGAATATTTTTTTGTGGAATTGTGTTTTTTCCACTTGATTCCTCTAAATTTTTGACAAATGGTTTAATTATAGAGGAATATTATGGAATGCATGTTTTTCTCTAATTTTATTCCTCTAAACTACAAACCATTTGCACCCTTAGATTTTTTTTGTTGTATTATCTGTTTTTTTAACCCATTCCGGATTGTAAAACAGTTCATGGTTAGTGAGTCACCATTTGTCATAATCGACCGGAGAGTTACTCATTCTATGATTTTAATTGATTTCAAAAAAATTTAAATCTAAAAATTTCATTATCAGAATATTTCAAAATCTAACAAATAAATTTTTAAATAGTATTAATAGATTTTAAATTCAAACATATGTATTTTAAAAATAAAACAAGTGGATTTCAGTTTTTTCCATATTATGTAAATTATTTCCACGTGATTGTAGTTATTGTTGCTCTTAGTTTATTGGCATCTTCTCGTTGTTTATCTTACGTTGCAAAAACATCTGCAAAATTGTTATCAACTTCTTCACCGAAATTCGTTTCTTGCGAAAAACTATGTTCGACATAATTTTTGAAGAAAATTGTGTAAATTAGCACAAGCAAATACAATATATGTATGTGTTTTGTAAAGAAAAGGAGGTGTGAATTTAAAAATTAGAAATTGAGATTTGAAAATACCAAAATTCTTTCAATAACATTTCTCAAAGATGCATGACGATGGTTAAATTACTTTTCCTCAATTTGTGGAGTGGAATCTTAACCAGAGAACTCTCGTAGATGATATCGAACGCCACGAAAGGGAGCTAAGAAGTTTTGACAATTTGCAATTCCACAATTCACTAGATAACATTTTTCTTTAACAAAATGGTTTTTATAAATAGTTTAAAAAATAATTTAATAATTAAAATATTGATATGTACTATCTGGAACTGGTAACAGATTAGTGTTCCTTGTTAAATCATCATTTAATATTTTGGAGTTATGAGTTGAATCTTCTCATCCACTAAGCACATACATAAATTTGAGATCAAAATTACATGCGAACAATATATTTTGTGATAGGTCACCTAATCTATTGCGAAAAGCAATAGCTTCTTCTCTCAGTACCATTGAAAAAATATGTATACTATCGATAGCTCCCAACACAATCCTAACTATATGGTAATGATTTTATTAAAATAAATTAATGATTTAGAAGAATAGAAATAAAAGTAAGAAAATGTACCTTATAATAAGGATAAAATCTTACTCTCTATAATCTTTTGAGGCATTGTGGATCTAGTGTTAGCCATTAAACTTGTTGAATTGTTTTAATGAGCGCAAAACTTTATGAAAATTCTCACTCTTAGAAGACTTTGATATTTTAAAAGTGTTTCTTGTATAACCATATCTCGAATTTTAACCAACCACTAGAAGGAAAAATGCAACCATTTTTAAAGGCTAATATATCTTGTATCATTTAAACATGTTATTCTTCGTTATCAATACAGGAGGTAAATCAATCAGATCTTCTTCGTTATGAATATTCCCACATAAAGTCTCCACCTTCCCCCCTCCCCCCCACACAAGAAACCTTTTTTTTTCAACCGAACTATAATTAATTAATTAAAAACCC
>OVAV01000269.1:0-21011 GCA_900406375.1 Iberis amara | reverse complement strand
CATATAGTAAGAACATTTTAGCCTCTGACTTAACTCACGAACTATGACTTAACCAAATATAGGCAATTAAACATCATAAGCTTCAATACAATTTTTTATTTCCACAAAACTATTTAAAATGATCGAATATTTTGCCATTAACCTAGCAGATTACAGTATTCTAATACACAACCTCTTAGCAAGCACTCTCTATAATAATGGCTTGTCAATTTTGTTTGTTGCAAATGGGAACAATAGTTCTTCTTATAGCAATGGTTGTGCTTGTCGTGGAGAGGATTTAAGCAATTTGTTAGAGAGAATTTGAGCAATTTCTTGGAAGAACATTAATCTATGCAAAGTGGCTGAAGTCAATATGAGGAACACACACATAATCTAGTTAACACAAAAATGAGCTAAGATAACATTACATAAATGATATAAACATTACTTAAGGTTTGGTATGTTTACAGACAAAAAACAGAGTAGTTTGTAACTCTTAAAACAAAATTTCTACAACGTATTTTGAGGATTAAACCTCCTCCTTGCTTCTCTTCTGTAATAAGGAGTTTCATCAACTGTTCTCTTCACATACTCCATAAATGGTGATGGTGTTCTTGGAGATTCCTCATGGTATGTAACTGCATTGCTTCTTCTTTCTGGTGTTCCCGGTGCAGCTGATGTTGTTGCTGCTACACCGTTTGTTGCAGCTCTAGTTTCTCGTTGACGCAAATATGTTAAAGCTTTTTTGCCTCCTACCAAAAGCATTAGTTGTAAGACGAGCCCTAATATGATGAGTACTAAATCCCTCAACAGACTCCTAGAAGAGGAAAAGTTTCCATTTTTAGACGGAACCACCAGTGATTCGCCTGTGTCATATGAGACATCAATCTCTACACCTTGGCCTGCAAAAAGTAGTTTATAAAATCTCATCAGATATAGTAACTGAAAGATATAGACCCTAGTCTCTAACATCGGTTCGGTTTACTGGATCGAGAGTAAACCTCTCAGTGAATTATTAATTTTAGTTCGTTTTCGGTTCGGTTTGGTTCGGCGATAACAAATCGATTGAACCGACCAATTTTATTTTATACTACATTAACCGAACCAAACTGAACCGAACCGAATTTGCTGAAATTAACCGAAAATTAATCTAAAATTAACCAAATTAACTGAACCAAAATATATTCAAGATTTCCGAACCGAAAAAACCGAATGCTGAATGAACCGAACCGAAATTATGTTCCGTTCAAGTCAGCAAATAATATTGCTAACTGATTAAACCGAAGAGAAAAAAAACTGAATGCCACCCCTACCGTCTAACAGGTTATAAGTAGCTCACCAGTAGAAGGGAGAGTGATGAGAATTGTATCTGCGAATGGCTCTGATTTTAGAACATTCACCTGAAAAAAAATTGATAGCATTCTAGTTTGTTGATCTTTTATTGGTGTATATTAGATTACAGAGATTTTAACGTAAGAGCAAATCACCTCGTATAGTGCACGACCTGCAATACCATAATCTTCTCTCTTGATCAAGCTCATAGATAACCTACCTTTGTTTCTCCAGTGAATTTGAACATCTGCAAGTGTAATTTAAGTATCCTTAAGAATTTTCTTAATAAGAAATAAGAAGCAAACTAACAATTGATAAATAGGTTTTACCGGTGTTCCCTAGTATCGAAATGATGGTTTTGTTTGAATCCGGATTTACATTCAGCTGCAAAAATATATAAATATTATGAGTTTAAGCTCTGATTAATGAATCATTCATTCAGGAAATGCAAAGAAAATTTAATAACCTTGTATGGCCCTGTCACAGAAAATCCTCCAATAAGAAGTGCTGATGCAGAACCAGAAACATGACGAGCTTCTTTCAGTGAAGCATTAATGGAGAAGGAAACATGAGGTTTCATGTCTTTTGATGTAGACATTGAATGAACTAGATGCTCCGGTGAATACGGAAAGAAAAGACAAGAAGTGCTGCCAGTATCAAGATCGATCCATGGCTTTGCATATCTTTAATTGCAAGATAAATAAGAGTCATTAAAATGGCATGCATTTAGATATACTTTAGGGGTAATCAAACAGAACCAATGTTCGGTTAATTCGGTTGGGTTTACTCTGCTATTCGGTTCAATTCGGGGAATTATTAAATTTAGTTCGGTTTTCAGCAACAATTTTATTATATACCACATTAACCGAACCAAACAGAACCAAATTTGCTAAAATTCACAGAATAAACCGAAAATTAACCAAAAATTTAACCGAACCGAAATATATTTTAAGATTTTCGAACCGAAATTATATTCGGTTCAATTCGACAAAAAACAAAATAACCCACTGAACCGAAGACCGAATAAATTGAACCGACAAAAACCGAATGCCCACCCCTAAATTGTCATATTTGTTCACTGCAAAATAAGTATAGTTGAAGAAAGCCACATACCCTATAAATGGAGGATCTACTTGGCAACTAAACATGATCCGGTTTCCATCCTCAGAGACTACAAACTTGTTCTCTCTGTTGTAGTTATACCATCGTTAGAGAATATGTTGTTGCTTATATGTTCTTAGAATGCAAATTAAATTAATACAGACCTGAATTTCACTGGAAAGTTATATCCTTCTACAGGGACGTGGACATTTGTAAGTGTTTCCTTAGGAGTGTCAACATGTATTGAGTTTCCAAGTAGCACTGTAACTTTTGTTTGCAGTTTCAAATCATGTCCTTTAAATGTAACTGTGCAGATACGACAACAATCAGCAACAACATAACGAATATCTCTTTGTGTCCTTTACAAATCCAGCTGATGCACAAAGAAAGCATGAAAAGATATATCGATATTACCATGAGCTGAGCCTTGGCTGATCGCTTTAGCTTGGCCGGATTCCACATTGATAGATAGAACGCTTCTGTTTGATGTAACCCATTGACCAGAGACTGGATGGTTTGCCCCTAAATCACATTGAAGATGTCTTAGATTTTGCAAGAAAATAACTTTATGTGTAGATTTGATTTGATATAATACCAGCTATGCTGAAATTCAACACATTTCCAATGTTAATGGCCGAGTTTTGAGGATAGATATGTGCCCCAACTGAAACCTAACAAAACAAAAACACTTGTGATATAGTCAATTGCAGATTTCATAACAGATGTATCATGTATGCTTACCTAGAGAACAGTGAGTTATTTTTAACTGAAAATTTCTGTAAAGTTAAGACAATAAATTAGCCCATACCAAAACATAGTCTGCTTTCCCAAGATTATCGTCAATGGAGACCCGAATAAGAGCTTTGCCATGTTTTATTCCCTTCATTATCAAGAGAATGAGATTACAGAGGAGTAGTCATGCCGACAAGCATAGATTTAGTACCGGTCAGAAAGCCGAAAAACTATTTTGACCAGGTATGTTATATGACCACCACATGCATCAGCAAAAGTTGATTACAAAGATTAACATACCTTAATGTAGAAACTTGTTTGGTCATTGACAGTCTTAATAGATACAACATCACGACGATTGGTTTCGACATGGTAAGTAGTGACACCGTGTGCTTCGAGAAAAGCAATTCCTTCCAGAAACAAAGCAACAAGGATATTAGAAAACCAAATGAATGAAGAAAATGAAGGATTCATATTTAACTACAAGATTGTTACCTAAAGTGTCATAGTAACTTATTGGAAGTTCAAGTTCACCCCCAACAGCAAGATCTACGACACGGAAAGGGATTCCCTCACTCTTCACTCTAATTTGAGCAACCTGATTAGGATTTTATGTTATCAACAACGCAGATAAATGACGCATGAAATTAACAGAAACTAGAGCACATTCAAAATACCTCTGCAACCCTGACACAAGCAGCAATTTCAATCCTTCCACTTGTCCGGTCTTTGGCCTGAATACAAGCAACGTTGTTGCTATCTACTGTTTTGACACTTCCGCCATGGATTGATATGGTATCTTGTTCAAAATCTGCCCTGGAATTACACTCTTTCAATATGGAATAGACTATATTGCCTCTATGACTTTGACCATCCCTGTGCTTCTGTGGCTCATGAGATGACGGCAATAGACTAGATGACGTATAATAAGGTGGAAGAACCCAAGTTATAGGAACCCCAAGAGAAAGAGGAAGATCAGGCACAACAGATACAATCATTGAAGCTTCATACGTTCTAGATTCAGAGTATAAGCCAGGAGACACAAAATCACATGAGAACACAATTGTGACTTTGGTTTTCCCAGCTGATCTGAAATGGGAAAGATAAAGCTGCCCATAAGAATTTGATGAACCGTCTACATACTATCAGATCATGCTATTCTGTGTAGACCTCATCGTAATTGGACAACAGTTTGCATTTTATTATATGTTACCTTCCTTGGACGACATTGACAAAACCAGCATTCTCTTCAACGTCAATGGGGGATACATGTAAACTCAACAACTAACAAGAAAAAACAGTACTTTCGGTCATATACGATAATCGAAAAAGAGGTTACTATATACACAACTAGATGAAACACAGAATTAGACCTCCTCATCTTTGACACTCCACTTGTATGGTTTGCAGAGCTCATAAAAAGACAAAAGATCCCCCTAGCAACTTACCATAATTCAGTTTTTTTGCAGGTGAGAAAAGAGACTAAAATGAATTAACTGGAGCAGTAAGTTCTTTAAGGCTTATGACTCTCACCTTAGAAAATGATGGGAATATGGGCATTTCATGGCCAACGGCCACAGTGTCACTTTGAGCTATCAGCATTGCAGCCGAAGGAAGTCCTACTTCAGCATTTCCAACTGCCTGACACACTACAGTACCTTCACTCCCATATATTGTTGCATAGATTGTCTGGTCAAGATGCCATATTTTTCTGAGTCCACATCCTTCCATAAATTTTAGTTGAAAAAAAAATTCTAAGGACTTTGTGCGTACCGTGTTACCAGGTGATGTTGCATAGAGAAGTCCTGATTTCTCAATCTTTGCAACTTGGTTATCAACAGTTGTGTAGTCAACAGAAACATTCATGGTTGGGCCTCCTTCAACAGTGAGCTATAAGGTCACGAAAAGCTGATCAGCACACAAAATCAAGAGAAAACAGCAAAAAATAAAGACGGGTATCTCGATTCAGCAGTCACCGATCATACCACATAAGAAGCACCAGGAACAAGGAATATTCCTTGCGGGTGAAGTCTGGGAAAGGCATAAACTTCCACTCTAATAGTTTGGCTCAGTATTTTATCTCCTGATTGTTGTCTTGCGCTAACCTATTAAAAGAATATTGCTTCAAAATGTACCTAGTTCCAAAAAAAAAAAAAAAAAATCATAACAGCACTTAAAGAGTGAAGAAGTACACCCACATATAGGGTTGTGATTCCAAGGCGCCTAGCAGCTATTTTAAAAGAGGAAGTTGCCACGTGTTCACCAACAGAAAGTGAATTATCATCTACGGTTACATGCTCCACGAGATCATCCTCAATATGCACCATAATGTCCATAAGTGGGTACTGCAGTTATTGACAGTTCAGAATCAGTAACAAGGATACATTGTAGTACAGAAGATTTCTGTTGATCCGCTTCGTATTTCAGAATTGAGATATGTGGTGAAGCTAGATAGAAAATGCATAAAACATATTCCATAACATGATAGAGAAAGAAAAATAAGAACATGTCAGACAAAATATCTAAAATTTCGTCTTAAACCTGGGAAGAATCAAAGGTAGTCCCATCGTCGATGCCAGTCACTAGATCAACAGAGTATGTACTTCCTTCCTGCCACATTCAAAATAAACATGAGATTATCATACTAAAGAAAACAGAAAGCAATGCATAACTGCAAAAGACCAGAAAAGTAAAGCGGGAAGGAAACTGTATCATATGACGAAAGGGATAAGAAGCCTGCTAAACATACCATTATACTTATCTCGTCCCCAGATGCAATCTTTATCCAGTCCACATCCGCAACTTTAATCTGTATAATTAAAATTGGACGAGAGACTCAGATTTAATGAAACTCACTGAGCTCTAGACATAATTCAAGAGTGACAAAGCATACACCGATCTCCCCTGAACTGGCCACATTATTATCTCCAACATATACTTGGCATAAAATAATAGTCGTGTAAATTATCGACTAATCACACAAGTTTATGGAGTAGAATTGTCCTGTTTAAAGCAACAACATACCACTGCAAGAGCTGAAAGTGGAGGAGAAACCCCAATGTCGTATACTGTCACAAGTGTAGTCCCCAACCCTTTTGGAGACAACATCATTTGCGAGCACTGCAGGCCAGACGGGGATCGAATAACTTCGGCTACACGAGAATCATTCACAACTGCTTCCCATAAGCAGCTTCCTCCAGTCATTGACAAATTAACCTTCAGTAACGAAACTTTTGAAACATTACAAATCTGGTTCTGGTGCTCTTAATACAAGTAAAACCCAAGACAAAATACTAGAAGATGCAAATACCCAATGAAATCCAATCATGGTTCCACTACATCAGTGTATGCATCAAACTATCAATCAATCATCTACCAAGACTTAAAAGGGAAACGCTTGTTAATGAGTCGAATGTACCTTGGCAAGAGGATTGAAAAAGACCAGGTTAAATTCTGGTGTGACTCTTAGTGTGGAAACCAACTGCATATTCAACCAATTTATAAAAATGAGGAACAACAGTCACAACTGAGCATTCGAAAAAAATTTACTAGATAATCCAATTTGAGCTTTTAAGTGTGATGAGATGATAAGGACATGAGTGAGTACACGATAAAGCTATTAGAATAATGCATACCTGTAAGCGTACAGCATCTGTGAGATTACTTTTTTCTGGGAACATAGATGAGTATTGACCTTTTACAGAACGATCGATACCAGAAACTGTGGCACGGACAGTGCACTGTCAAAACAGTGAACCATATATATTAATAAAAGATTAATTTGAGGTCGGAAGAATGAGATAATGACAAAGAAATTGGTTTATAAATTTACCAATCCTGATTCATTACGAAGAGCCACAAATCTCTCCCAGCTAGACTCTGTCATTTTCAAATTATAATCATCATCCCAGTATGCCAAATTGTTGCAGCTGCTCAGTTCCCACTTGAGAGAAAGAGTTGAGGAGTTTGAAAAAGCTTCCCCAGAGCCACTGATACCAACAGCAGCAACTCGAATTATTTGCCCATTTGCAACAGTCACAGGAGTTACACGAAGTCGTCCTGGTGCCCTGTCAGCTTGACTAGCAGATCGTACCACATCAAGCTTGTTAACTGTAAAATGACATGTATAACCTCATGTCATGAGCAGATCATGACATACCTAAACAATGGAGGTAAATCAACTCCAAGAGAAACTCTGAAAGACCAAATATGTGGAATGAGAAGATTCTATATAGTATATACCAGGTTCATCAACAATGAGCACAATATACGATGGTAAGCTGCAATAAACAGACAATAAAGCTTCTGCCACTGCAGGTATAGGATGGTCCGTCCCCACCAGATTTCCACGCGAGAAGACCAGTTTCTGGATGAGTAGAAGCAGGGAAGAGGTGACAATGTCATCTTTCACTTCAAAAACAAAATGTAAGACCAACAAATAAAAAAATAATCACATGGAACGTCTGCAACTTACATAGGAGCCAAGATTCTGGCAGGAAATTCTAAACATGTTAGCATCCGTGTCAAACTCATGACGGACATTAACTCCACTTGTGGCACCGTCCTCATCTTTATTTAGAGTCTGCACAGTCTCGGTGAACTCAACATTGTCGTCCCACCTTTCAGGTCCTCCCAGAAGCATAACATCAACATATGTCCCAGGTACAAGATAGAGCTTATTAACCGCAAAATAAGTTTCTTCTTGTGTCTTATCAAACCAATATCCACCATGATGATTCCCATCGTTATCTTGTATGACTGAAAGTGGTAGATAGGCTCCAATGCTTAAAGTTGCTTTCAAATCAATAGATTTACTTAAAGACTGATCAAAATAGTGGAATTCTTTTGCCAGAGTTGCTTGCAACACTGTGCGGCCAGGAGATGAAGCATATATATAAGCCCATGAACAAATAGAACTGGAGCCAATGCTTCTTAGTTCGTCCTCAATCATCATATCAGATGTTGCATTAACAACAACAAAAGAGTCACTCCCTGTCTTCCACTTTATCAATGAACTAAAAGCATCACATCTAGAGAATGAGGCACCTGATATTAAAATCTCCAAGTTAACAAATTATAAAATAAAAGAAGAGATGATAACTAAACACAAGAAGTGACAAAAGATAAGTTCAAGTCACAACCATTTGAAGCCTTCATTGTGACAGCTCCTTTTAGGTGTGATCTAACAACTGTCTCTACTGGAAAGTTTTGCAACATACTCATAGAGGATGGAATGGAAACTTCAACAGTGATCTATAAAGAATAAAATAATCTGTTGAAACACATAATTAAGAGCAGAAACATAGCATGATAAATCGCAAATAAATAAAAAGTTTTGACATTATGTTCCTGATCCATCCCTCTTGGAATAGCAAAAAAGTATATTTTATTTATTTGCTGGAGCACCAACTGATTGAAATATATGCAAAAAAGATAAGGCAATGTACCTCATCAAAATTCTGTGGATCAAAAGTCGACACCACCTTTACAGTGGCTATTCCAGGTCTCTTTGCTTGGATAATTCCATAAGCTGAAACAGACAAAATGCTCATATCCGAAGTAAACCACTTGTAGTCACTTGGTGATTTTGCACAACCTACATTGAAGAGAACAAACATCAAGTCACCAACTGGAAAAATAAGGTTATGAGAATCATAGCTTGGGAACTGACCTCCTGCCACAGTTAGCTCCATCTCCTGATAAACAGCAGGGGTCCAAGGGAGTACAATCGTAGGTGTGATATCTTCGCTGTTCACTGTGAATTGCACTTTTTCACATACCATAATTTCCTGGACAACCTTGAGAACCTGCCAGAGAAGAAGTTGTTGAACTTGCAGTAAAGACAAAACGAATGGAAACAAACGATATGGTTCCAAAGAAAGGAATATAGTTCTCTCACCTCTTTTGTATCCTGATGCCCACTGAAGTAAGTCAATGTAGCTGTCAACTCTCCTACTCCTGGTGAGATTGCTTTCAAAATTCTACAATTTCGCCAATCATAATCAGAGGAAATATCATCTGGCAGTGAGATGATTTTCCAATAATCTGAATCGTCTCCATATAGTTTGATATCATCTGTCTGCAATCAATAAAAAGGAAATTATCTGCTGAGCATTCAAAGAATCATAAGTAATATTATCTCCAAGACTCCAACAGATCATCTGGACATAACTAGGCCAAAGAAAAAGAAACAGTAACAAACTAGCAACTGCGAGAAAAAACAGCAACATACGAGCAACTGCGAGAAAAAACAGCAACAAAATACATGTCACCAGGCTTTCAACGCTTTTCAATTCTTCATTTTGATTCAGTTCGTTTACAGATTTGAAACACGTGATCAGTATAAAGAAACTCATATGACAGGATCAAAATCTGTAAAAGAGGAAAAATTCACCCAAGGCATTGTGGTAATGATCACTGGCATATGCACAAATGATAATGTAAAGTAAGACACTAAGCACAACCTCCTATAGATGAGAATATGTAGAGGCGAGGTAAACTTGACAGGCAAAGAAACGTATGCAAACACATGAGCATGCTAAGTTTTTCCTGTCAAATGCAAAGAAGGTATAAGAAAAAGAGAAATACCTCAGTTAAGTAAATTTCATGTGCATTAGGTCTTCCAGAAAAAATCTTCATTCGAATTAGATATTGATGACCAGACACCACATACCAATGCATAGATGATGGAAAAGGTCGCCGTTCTATACTAGGATCCTCTGAAATTGACCAAGGTGATATGTACAAGATAAAGGTATCTGGTGTGACAACATTGATAGATGACCCTTGAATGTGACCAGCAACCCGGGTATCCTCAACAACAACTGTTGTTACCCCGAAACTCAATGCGTTAGTCAGACCAATCAAAGAATCCACTTGAGCAACAGAAGAGTTTAACACAGACCATCTGTGATGCGATGATGGTAGATGCACGGCTGCATATATAATTAACAGAAATTTAGTCAAGATCAAGACTGTAAGTAACACAACATAGTATTAGTGTGTCACACTGGAGCTACAATAACAAGTAATTAACTTAGAATATGAACCAACACCACTTAGGCATTCTAAAGCAAATACTCTGCTAGTTTACTACAATAATGAAGTAGCCATGTGTAATGCATCATTTTCATGTGACATATGTTTCATCAAACAACCTGAGCTTTCAATAACGAGGTTGTCGAGAAACTCAAACAGTGTTTGATAAAACGTCAACAGTTAATCTTTAAAATGCAGACAAACCTTGAGAAACATTCCCACACATGACCTTTAAAGTGTATCTGAAAGAAGCTCCAATAAGGACATAAACGGGTGAACGAGGTTCAAGTGACATGGCCTCTGCTACCGTTAGTACTATTTCGTCGGATATATGGGTAAGAGGAGCATCAAGCACATGAACAGAAACCTTTTCATGTCCAATTTTGGTTCCCCTCACCACAAACAAATCCGCAAATACCCCCTGCATTTACCATGGGAAATCAGAACTAGCATCCATGAAGATTTTAGATGTATTAGGTCATACTCAGTAGATTTACATACACTATCTTCAAGCTTCTTTTGGATATCCAAGTAGCCACACAGTCCCCCACAATCAGTCAATGGAGATTCCTTCAAAGGAACATGAGCAAGGTGATGTGTTGATCCATCACTTTCAGGCATTAGCTTCCACATGAATTGTAGACCCACCAGTGAGGAGAACTCGTTATCTACAAAAAGATTTCAGTAAATTCAAAGATACACTACAAACTGAACCAAAAAAAAAAATGTGTTATATCAAAACAATAGGCTATGGACTTGTAACTCTCAAGGATGAGGATGATATAAAACTAAAATTCAATTGATCAAGCAGGAATCAAGATAAGTTATGGAAAGCACTTACCTTCATCATCAAAAGCGCGGACTCTAAGCATGGAAAGTCCATCAAGATCAAGCTTGATAGAGTTATGAAAAATCTGAATCCGAGAGAAATTGTCAATAAACACCTTGCACCGAATCACCATCCCTGTATGTACATCAGTTGCATAAACTGCAGTTTCCTTTCTACCAGTATAAGGGGAAATCGATCTTAGACGCGCACTAGTTGAGCAATGACTGGTAGAATTGAACTCAGGCGTAACAGAGAGAATGTCATGATGATCCCATGACCTAGAAAATTACAATGCAAACAAAAGGAAAAATCAACAACATCCCTAACAAAAGTGAACTTTAGATTATTCAGACTTATAGAACTTTATAAGTAATCAAAGCAAGTTAAGCATCACACAATCATCATGTCAAGCTCTAGTACAAAAACTCAGCTCTTAAAAGGCAATAGTTCCTTACTCAAGCTCTTGCTAGTTACAATTTTAACAAATCTGAGCTAAACTGAAGAAGGAAATAAGTAAATGTACCATTTGAAGCAGCCATCACTTCCTTGAAGCCGATACTCAACTGGATTCTTCATCCTCGGAGGTAATAGTATATTGACATCAGTAATGTGCGGACCAGAGCTCAACTGTGATGAAGTAACTCGAATCGAAACCAGAAAAAGAAGGAAGAAGCAAAACGAGAATAGACGAACCATTTTTTGTTTGTTTGCTACATCAATCAAACACATAACAATGGAGAGTATAGTTGGAAAAGGAAGAGCTTTACTGACCGTCTAATCGAAGTTGAAACCCTAAAAGAAGGGTTTAAGATACGTGGCAGAGGTTCATTGGTGGTGAGGCAAGTACAGATGTCGCTTTAGTGTTTTGATTTTTTCAGGTGCCACGTGCGGGTGAGAAAACAGCGTGTTGTTTTATATTTTCTGAATACAGCTGCTTTCCGTTTTCTGCTTTTGAAACCTTTTTCGAATTTAATTTTTTGTTCGGTTATGTAGAATTTTTATGTTTCCAGGTGATCCAAACAAAAAAAAGGTGACCGTTTTTTTTTTTTTTTTTCAGAAAAAGGTGACCGTTTAATTTTAAGAAAATCCAATTAGAACTTAATTGATTTCCATTGGGTTCTAAAACAATTGGGTTTACTTTTTTTTTTTTTATAATAACAATTGGGTTTACTTGGTTTTTTTATCTATGATAATAACAATAGAATATGTAACTTTGATGAAAGATCAGTTTTAAGATCGACTAATAAATTTCCCGTGATTTTATTAAAAACTTCTTAATTATTAATATTGGGTTGACGAATTTTTCTCTCCATTATTATAGATATTTCTCGTTTTTTACCCGAACTTTTAACCTTTCTATTTTACAACAAAAAAAATTTTCTCTTTAGTATATCTCACATACTATGAAAATTCATTAATTTTCCACAATAAGAAATAAACCGTGCTTATCCTAATTAATTGAATATAATTTTTTTAAAAAAAATTATGTAATTAGTTGTTATTCTTGTTAATTTTTTGTTATATCTATTGGTACCATCATAAATAAATATTTCCTTTTGATATCATATAATTCACCATAAGATTTTCTAAAACTAAAATCTACAATAAAACCAAAACCCAAAGTTCTCAAAATATAAAATATAAAATCTAAAAACTAAAAACCTAAATCAAAAACAAAAATCCAAAATATAAAAACCATGGAAACGTTCATGACCTTAGTAAAATAATTGTTTTTAACAAAATGTAAAATGATTGTGAGTAACTTGTTTAAAAGATGGATTGCAATACCTTCTCATCTATGATTAAGATATTAAAACTCATCCAGATATTATTTTCTTTGAAATTTTTGACCTCCCAAAAACGTAAAAATCGGACCACTATGTTTTGATTGAGTCTCTTTTGCTCAAGTTTTTCTAACAGAATTTTCTTATAGAGTAGACAGCCGATACTAGATTCGGCCATACTTGTAGTGTTGAACCTGTGAAAAAACATTAGGATGTTAAAGTTTTTGCTGGAAAATAGTTAAGTGATACTGTTTCAACGTGTGAGAATATATAAGTGATGCTCTAACATAATAGATGTGAGAAGTTTTTATATCATAATTAATAAGTGACTAATGTAGTTAGAAGGACAAAATAATTATTTTGAAAAACTATTTATATTCTCTAGTTGACTCATATTTAAATTTGTGAGCATTATAAAAAGAGCTGATTAGCTTTTTTTATAATAGATACATACAACTACCACTTCTTTTTTAATCATGAAAAAATAGCATTAAAATTTCTTTATATGCTACCATGTGACATGATACTTCTCATACTTTCTAAAGTTGGTTCTACTTATGCTTTAAACTTGAGATCATGCATGTTAACTTGCAAAATGTTATTCGGTCTCACAAAATACCATTATGTTCTAAGAACTCTACATTTGGAAAGCATCATCTCTCCCTTATAAGAAAGTGCTAATGGAATTCACTTTTTAGAAGAGTGTGCCGCTAACAGTAACGTGCATGCCTTATTTTTATATGGATTATTTAATTACTTCCACCTTAAGAATGTGACTAAAGGTTTAAAGCAACTACTAAGAGAAATTAAAGAAACACACTCTAAGCTATGTACAGCTATGAAATGGTGATGGTAAAAGAAGATGGTGGTTTTGACGATAGAAGTAATTATCTTACTCAATTGTGTAAATATCATGAGATAGAAACTATTAGGTAATGTCATCTAAGTGTTTGGCGGGCATTTTGGAAATGAGTGTGAGACAATACCAAGAATATGACATTCTACTATCTTTTATGGAAGTTGGTGAGGAGTGAAACGTTAAAGAGTTGGACGAAGTGTGCAAATAGAACACTTTTTAAACCGAGCCGCGACCAGATCCACATATTCCATAGGAGCAGCGAATTCGAACCTCTCTGACCTCTCGAACAGTGAGTAGAATCTTTTTGGCGCTCCTATACACCTCCGAGAAGGATCCGCCTCCTCCAACTACTCGATTCAATCTCGATTCCCTCAATATCGATTCTATCTCTAAAAGTTTCCATGACACATCTCTGAAGAGAAGAGAAGATTCTAGAACTTCAATCGACTCCATAATTTTAGATAGTTAAAAGTAATAATGACATATATTAAAGCTGGTGTGTCATCTCATAAATGTCATAATGTGACATATTTTATTTTTTCTGCCATTTCTTATATTTTATTTTAAATATGTAATACATATTAATAGTTTATTAGTTAAATGACAGTTCTTATATTTTATTTTCAATCGACTCCATAATGTATCATCTCATAAACATCTCATAAAAGTAATAATGACATACAATAGTCACCAAAAATATGAGAATTAAAATATTATTTTAAATATAATATACGTCATCAAACATGTTTATTATTCTTTCAATCATTTTGGCGGGAAGTACTTTGAAAGTTTGATTTACTAAAATCGACTATTTCAATATCTAAGATACTAGGGGAACAAATTTGGAAGTTAAAAGTGTATATAATTTCCATTTAAAATGTTAAATATGAGACTATGTTTTACTCTGTCATTACATAAAGTTTAGTAGAACATGTAATATTGTTGTCTAATTTATCCACTCAATTTTACTTTCTTGGAGTTCTTCAACCACCTTCCAACAAATTACTTAATTTTCATAATATTTAGCTTTAATCTAAATATGGTCCCTTTTAATTATTGCAATATGATTTTTAGAGAATTAGTGTATGATAATGGCCTAAAATTTTTATAAGAATAAGAGCATTGTGACGTAAGAAAGTCCCACAGACCACATATTGATTCAATAATAACTAACGTGAAATTTGAAAAACACAAATTCATAGGTCTTTAATGCATAAATCAGAAAAGAGGATAGTTTAATATTAGTCAAGTATAATGCTAGAAAATCCCAAGAAAAATAAATATTAAAATATAAAAAATAAAAGGAGCAAATAAACTTTTTCATGACCACAAAGTAGATAACTCGAAGCAAAAGTCAAATATTAAGCCATTGGCATCATTTGATTTTTACTACCTTCACTTCATAGACTAGCCACTCATTCTTAGAAACAACTTTATCCAATCCCTCCTCTCCATACCTATGTTTATAAGTAAATTTATGCTAGAATTAATGATCTACCTTGAAATTCTCAATTGAAATCACTATGACATACTCGAGGGATGGTGGAATTATGTATCTCCTCTTACCACCTACTCGCATTCCTGATAATTAGATATATAATCATATTCTTTAAAGTACTATAATTTATTATTTCTAGATATAATCATCTTTTGCTTAAGAAACTATACCTTTCAACACCAATGTAGACACCTTTTATGACCTTTGCTCCATCTGTAAACATCATTTGTAAGTAATGGTAACATGTGAAAAAAACGTTGATTGTGTTTGAGGATGGAAGAAACAACCAACAATAAAAAGAGAGTTATATGAAATCTATGATTTCATTTACCTAAGTGAAAACGAAATGGAGCTTTTCCCACATTAGAATCAATTAATTTTTGGCGTCTTTTAATTTCCCTACAAAGAGTATGCTGATCTGAAAAAACCATCAACCATGGTAAAAAAATGAGACATATCGCAAATGACACATAAGTTTAATAAGATGTGAAAAATGCTCGCCTTTTTCCCTTTAATAGCTGATTTTCCATCTAACCTTCCATTTTCAATTTCTTCAATAATTACTTCATTTGATGACATTTGTGATTCTAGTGGTTTTTTGGTACTAGCTTCTTTCTCAATGCTCCTAATCATTATGAAATTAAAATTTAATAAAACTAGCGTATAACTTAAATACCAACAAAATCATTAAAGTTTCCAACCAAACAAATAAATGTAAACTAAAAGAGAAAAATGTAGCACAAAATGTAGAAAAATTTGTATCTAAAATTTAAGAGTTAGAAGATATCACTGTATTTTTTTGTTTTACTTACTTGTCAATAGTTGGCTTTTCATTCTGAAGACATTCAAACATATGTTTTCTCTCTTCAGCATTTGAGTTAACTTTAGTTGAAACTATAAACCTTTTCTTATTTCTCGTTTTCTTCGAAAGGATTTCACTTTTTGAATAGGAGAAAGCTTTGCATCCTCACTTGCATATATTTCACATGTTAGGCTTATAAAAAAAACTAAAACTTAAAAAAAAATATTAATATTGACTTGTACATGAGTATGGGTTATATGTTCTTACATTTGATCTACAAGCTCGTGGGAAGGACTTTGTATTTCTGATGTCTTCTCATGCTTCTCATTCATCTCACTTTCCAAGGTCAAATTTCTTCCTGTTGGCTCTGTAACCCTTGAAAGAACACAATTCTTTAAAGAAAGTACCTTAGAAATCTTGTTGTCAATATCAACTTTAAATACTTCTGCAAAATTCTCATTACTAGAGTTATTGCGTCTAGCTAGAGTTTCATCAGAATACGAATCAAAGACAAACTTCTTCACAAGTCTTCTACGTTTTTATTTATTTTATTTTCCTTTGTTGTCGTTTCCATCTCCTTAGTGGATACTGAAAAAGAGTAGAGATTTATCAATAAAAGATACAATATCAAAACGAGACATTGTGAAAATTAAGAAGTGATCTACTACTTTTATTTAAACAAAAAAATTGTGGTTAACTTTTGAAATCCATGTAACTAGTGGCTAAGAAATGTTTGCACAACGATACTAATATATGAATTAAAAATTGTATGTATGGATAAATGCAAATTATTTGACATATACATTTGCATAGTGAGTGTAGAAAATAGCTACTAGCATTTGATTAACTATGAAGATGCAATAATAGTTCAAGAAAGTAAACACAACATTTAAGTACAACTTAAAAATTATAAATAAAAAAACCAAAAAGTAATAATAAAAAATGACATACTTTCATCATCTTTAGTAGAAGATAGATCATCATCATTTATGAAACTACCATTGTAGTCATAATCTTCACTCCTAGCTTTCTTCATGTCTGTCTCAACAACATCTTGTCCATATGACTCCCTTTTTAATATGGTCAAGAAAACACAAAAAATGGTAATCTACATGCATTTAAATATAAAAACCTAATATGAGCGGATACGATTCATCATTATTTTTCCTAAAAGCAGTGCTACTACTTCCGATGAAATACCCAGTAAGGTGAATGCTTTGAGATCCGGTAACAAAGAAGATAACTTCATCGACTTTTTCAAATTTCATATATAGTTGACAAGAATAAACCTTGTCAGGAGACAAGACATATAAAAAGAGAGGACTTTTGTTCCCAACTTTGCACTGAAGAATGGTTTTAGTTGTTGCATTACCAACCCCACCTAAAAAGAGCAAACATTACTAACAAATTATTCATTATGTAAACCTAATCTTAACAAGTTCTATCCAAGAGAATATAAAGAAATTAACTAGAAATTTTATATATTAAATCAGAAGCCATTTTAGTAAAAACAGCTACATTTCTTTTTGACAAAAATTCACAGTCTTAACATTTTTATAAAATTTTACTTCAAAAGACATATTTTGTAGAGAGAAAAAAAATTCCCGTGGCATTAGATTTTTATACAAAATTAATGGGAAATGTTTATGAATGTAGTATATTATTCTATGTTGTATTCAATTATGTGCTGTTTGTTTATAAATTTTAATAGTTGAGGTTTTTGTTTTTTTCAAATAAAAATTTAGAGTTTAAGATCACTTAACTGGTAATTAATACTAGTTTTTAAATTATTATAAAATTTCTGATCCTTGTATATCATTATTAGATTTTTTTCTTATCTATTATGTTTTTTTAGTTTACGTCTAATCAACAGTTTTAAAATTTCTTGTTTGTTTTCAATCAATAGTTTAAAAAAGAAGTATATTAGTAATATTTTGAATACTTTAATATGTAATGCACCAAAACATAAACTGATTTTTATTTGTCAAGAAAATAAGAGTTTTTTATTATTTTCCCATAGAATTTCTAATAATATATTATTTAAAAAATATATTTTCATGTTTTGTAATATTTTAGTCGTATAAAGTAAAAATAAAGAATAATATTTTTTTTTTGTTTTGCCTACCGTCAAATCCTAAGTACGAATCTCTCAATCAACTATATGAACATATGAACATGAAAAGTTTGTACAATATACCTATTACAAAGATATACAATTGTATATTTGTTTCTGAATTTTTATAACTATTGATTTTGTTCATTTTAAATATTTTTATTCTTAAATATCTATGCTACACTGGGCATCATACACATAGAAATTCAAGCATCTAGACTTCCATAGTTTTAGAAAACAAACACGTTTACTTGTTTTTTATTTTCTCGAAAAACATGAACAAATAGATTAACCAAAATGAATATTCGTTTAGTCTTTAAATTTTTGATTAAATACCTAAGAAATATGAAGTCTTCTTTTTATTTCGGTTGTTTCATTAAATCTTAAGAATGAATGTTTTTTTCCTTCACTTCAACACCTTTAAAAGCAAAAAATCTTGCATCAAAATCAAACTTCATTTTCTAAATTTATGACTAATTCAAACTTTTTAGGTTCAAAACTAAATAAAAAGTGAAACCAACCCCAAAATTCCATGAAACTTGATAATGAGAAAAAACAAATTTTGGAGAGGATTAAACCAAAAAAAATGTTGCCGCTGGAATTTTTCATTTTCTAAATTTATGACTGTTTCAAACTTTTTAGGTTCAAAACAAAATACAAAGTAAAACTAACCCAAAATGCCATGAAACTTGAAAATGAGAAAGAAAAAAAAAATGTTGGAGAGGATTAAACAAAAAGAAAAAATGTTGCCACTGGAATTTTTCTGTCAAAGTGAATTCAACATAGTAAATTGTTGGTAACCATTAGCTTGACCTAGAAATTTTTGATATATTTCCAGAAAAAAGTATGTCGATTTTTTCAATATAAAAACTTAAAATATTATTTTCTCAAAATTTCTATATATGTGGAACTTAGTTTAAGAAACTATTTTTGTTAGGAAAGTCATAATTCAAAGTGTATATTTAATAGAATAGGTGAAAATATATTTAAAAGAATGATCTTAGATATATCTTAAACAATATTGATAATGCAAGTCTACACAAACTCATTCATTATAGATGTCATTCGCATCCACTATTTTTTCTTTCACAATAACAAGTGCGCTTTAATAAGTTCCATTAAATATGATTTTGATTGGTGTTTGTACAGTACCATGAAACTTTTTAGGTTCAAAACTAAATAAAAAGTAAAACTAATCCAAAATGTCATGAAACTTGATAATAAGAAAAAAATGTTGGAGAGGATTGAACAACAAAGGAAAAAGGTTGCCACTGGAATTTTTTTGACAAAGTGAATTCAACATACAAAAATTTTCGGTAACCATTAGCTTGACCTAGAAATCTTTGATGTCTCTCCAAAAAAAAGTATGTCAATTTTTTAAAAATGGAAACTTAAAATATTATTTTCTCAAAATTTCTATATATGTGGGACTTAGTTTAAGAAACTACTTTTGTTAGGAAAGTCAGAATTCAAAGCGTAAGCTAATAGAATCGATGAAAATATATTTAACAGAATTATCTTAGATTTATCTTAAAAGATATTGATAGTGAAAGTCTTCACAAACTAATTCATCATAGATGTCATTCGCATCCACTGTTTTTCCTTTCGATCGACTCTAAGATGTGAAGTGGTTTTCACAATAACAAGTGCGCTTTAATGAGTTCCATTAAATGTGATTTTGATTGGTGTTTATATAGTGCCATGAAACTTTTTAGGTTCCAAAAAAATAAATAGTGAAATTAACCCAAAATATCATGAAACTTGATAATGAGAAAAAACAATGTTGGAGAAAATTTAAACAAAAAAAAAAATGTTGCCACGGGAATTTTTCTGTCAAAGTGAATTTAACATAGAAAAATTGTCAGTAATCATTAGCATGACCTAAAATCTTTGCTGTCTTTCTAGAAAAAAAGTCAAATTTTTAATATATGAAAACTTAAAAAATTATTTTCTCATAATTTTTATATATGTGAGACTTAGTTTAAGAAACTATTTTTGTTAGGAAAGTCAGAATTCAAAGCGTATATTTAATAGAATCGGTGAATATATATTTAAGAGAATTATCCTAGACATATCTTAAACAATATTGATATTACAAGTCTACACAAACTCATTCATCATAGAAGTCATTCGCATCCACTGTTTTTCCTTTCAATCGAATCTAAGTTGTGAAGTGGTTTTCACAATAACAAATGCGCTTTAATGAGTTCCATTAAATGTGATTTTTATTGGTGTTTGTACAGTGTCATGAAACTTTTTAGGTTCAAAACTAAATTAAAAGTGAAACTAACCCAAAATGCCATGAAACTTGATAATGAGAAGAAAAAAAATGTTGCAGAGGATTAAAAAAAAAGAGAAAATGTTGCCACTGGAATTTTTCTGTTAAATTGAATCCAACATAAGAAAATTGTCGGTAACCATTAGCTTGACCTAGAAATCTTTGATGTATTTCCATAAAAAAAAGTATGACAATTTTTTTAAATATGGAAACTTAAAACATTATTTTCTCAAAATTTCTATATATGTGGGACTTAATTTAAGATACTATTTTTGTTGGGAAAGTAAGAATTCAAAGCGTATATTTAATAGAATCGGTGAAAATATATTTAAAAGAATTATCTTAGATATATCTTAAACGATATTGATATTGCAAGTCTACACAAACTCATTCATTATAGATGTCATTCGCATCCACTATTTTTCCTTTCACAATAACAAGTGCGTTTTAATGAGTTCCATTAAATATGATTTTGATTGGTGTTTGTACAGTACCATGAAATTTTTTAGGTTCAAAACTAAAAAAAAGTGAAACTAACCCAAAATGTCATGAAACTTGATAGTAAGAAAAAAATGTTGGAGAAGATTAAACAAAAAGAAAAAAGGTTGCCACTGGAATTTTTCTATCAAAGTGAATTCAACATAGAAAAATTGTCGATAACCATTA
>OVAV01000268.1:0-21021 GCA_900406375.1 Iberis amara | reverse complement strand
TTGGATCGACAATGAAGATTGTTCAAGTCGATACTTATGTTTGCACCCTCAACAAGTTTATAAGATACTCCAGACCTTCCAGAATGTTCCAAGATACCCCGGATATGCACTCAAGTTGTCCAGATACAAAGCCTTATCCCTTTCTTTATTTGAAAGATCACAACATAATGTCCCAAAGTCTCCTCCACCCTCACACAACTATTTTTTTTCTTCCTTTTTTATGTTTCTAGCTGTTGTAGTTTAGCTTACTTAAACTCATATATGTTCATTGTGTAAGGAGCCTTAATCCTAGAATTAATAAGAAATTGTTTTCTCTACAAAGTTTGTAAAAATCTTTGCATATCTTAGTGTGTGATTCACTTAAGTTTTATTGAATTTATGGAGTTCTTATTCTTTGAATGATTGAAACCGTGAGTTCTTCATTGATTGAATAAGTCAATTATCCACAATTCCATATTCTACCTTCATAACTACTTCCGCATTGCCATGAGTTTGGAATCTCTTGATCATCCTTTTGATCTAAAATTTGGAGTGATTCTGATCTTACATCATCTGGTATCAGAGCTTAAAAGCTCTTACTATCCCAGGTTGTGTTCATCCAACCTTTATCTTTTTAATTTCTTTTGTAAACACCAACCTTTTTCTGGTGTTTTATAAAAACCATATAAAATTTATTTTCTTCATTTTTTATTATTATGTACTTTTATAAAACCCATAAAATTTTCATTTTTATGTTTAGCTATTTGTTTTTCCATTTATAAACATTTCAAAAACCAAAAAATCTGTTTTTGCATTTCTTTCGGTTTAGTTCTTTTGATATTTTATAAATAAAAAAAATTTTGTTTTTTTATTTTGTCTTCATTTTAGTTATATAAAACCACAAAAAGTTTCATATTTTTTTTCCAAGTCGTTTTATTATAGTTAATATTTTAAAAACCCATAAAAATCTGATTTTTTGAACTTTCGGTTTAAAAATTATTTTGCTTGCATTATAAATACGAAAATTCAAATTACTATTACTTTTTTGTTGTTATTTTTTGTTTCCTTAAATTTAAAAAAGAAAATAAAAATTTCCCTTTTGTTTCTTGATTTTTAAGCATTTTCCATTAACCAATATATCATATTTCCTTTTGTTTTTTGTTTCTTGTCTTGATACGCCTTCTTCTTTTCTTTGACATTGATATTCTCTTGTTTTCTCTCAAATCACGTGGTAAGAAGAATAAGAAGAAGAAGAAGAAGAAGAGCATAACCAGCAGCCATGAATTATGAAGACAATTGGAGTCCACAAGAGGATTAACCTGATTACGAAATTGACTATCACTACAAAAAAGTGCAGCAAAAAGTGACCAGAGGGACTGACGAAATCCATCAGTAATTACCGACGACAACTTGACGGGTTTAGGTCCGTCAGCAAAAATACTGACGGATGTATATCCGTCAGTAAAAACTAACAGATATACTGACATATATATACTGGTAGACATATCCGTCACAAATCCGTCACATATCCGTCAGTATATTTGCTCGGTACAAACTAGCCGTTTCAAACCGTTGCCAACGGTTATATTCGAATTTACTGACGGACACATCCGTCAGTAATCGGTCACTTTTAGCGCCTATATAATCAGATCACTCCACCTTCATTCATCACACACTCAACACATATATCTTAACAAAATATGTCTACTCCCTCGTATTTTCGATCATGGGTGGATGGTGAAAGAATGAATCCAGATACAAAGCTTTTGAATGACGAATATGCACGTGGTGTTATGGAGTTCATGGAATTAGCATGTCGACAACGTCAGGCACAACGCAGTCGTAAGTTAACATGTCCATGCTCTTTATGTCGGTAGTATGGAATCACTTGTATGTGAATGGTTTTATGTCGAGTTATAAGATTTGGTATTTACATGGAGAACGACATGATGTTGTTGCTAGTAGTAGCGGTAGCGAACCATTGGCCGATTTAATAGAGGAACATAGAACGGAATTAGATTTTGGGGCACCTACGGTTCAAATGGTTAATGACATTTATAGAGAAAATATAGAGTCGACGCATGTTTAGAATGAAGAACCTAATGTAGAAGCACGACGATTTTTTGATATATTAGATGCAGCGAATCAGCCATTATATAGTGGATGTTGAGATGGTCATTCCCCTTTATCATCTTCTAGTAGGTTGATGGGAATAAAGACAGATTATCATTTGCCTAAGGATGCAGTTGACGCAACAGCCAAGTTTGTGAGAGATATCTTGCCAGAGGATAACAATGCTCCAGGTTCATATTACGAGATACAAAAACTTGTTTCGGGGCTTGGACTGCCGAATCAAGTTATAGACGTGTGTATCAATAATTGTATAATCTATTAGAGACGCGACGACACCCAGACGAGTTGTCGATATTGTCGCAAACCAAGGTATAAGGATACACGCGGTAGAGTTTCAGTGCCTTACAAGAGGATGTGGTATTTGCCACTAACAGATAGGTTGAAGAGGTTGTATCAGTCTGAAAGAACAGCTGCGGCAATGAGATGGCATGCTGAGCATAGATTTGATGGAGTGATTACACATCCTTCTGATGCAGAAGATTGGCATCATATTCAGTCTACTTATCCAGATTTTGAATGCGAGATGAGAAATGTTTATCTCGGATTAAGTAAAAATGGATTTAGCCCATTCGGGAAGCACGATAGACATTATTCTTTGTGGCCGGTCATCGTGACTACAATTTGCCGCAATCTTTATGTATGAACCGAGAGTTTCTATTTCTCTCTGTTATTGTACTAGGGTTAGGACATCCGAAACGAGCTCTTGACGTGTTTTTGCAACCACTGATATATGAATTGAAGACATTATGGAAGTATGGGGAAGAGGTGTATGATGTGTCTTTACAAAAAAAATTTAAGATGCGTGCGGTTCTTATGTGGACTATAAGCGATTTTCCAACGTATGGAATGTTATCAGGATGGACAACTCACGAAAAACTAGCATGTCCATATTGTAACGATAACACCAACTCATTCCAGCTGGCGAATCGAAGGGAAACATGTTGGTTTGATTGTCACCGAAGGTTTCTGCCCCCGAATCATCCATATAGTTGATCTACTACGTTATTCACGAAGAAGAGATGTGGTGGAGGTCCACCTCCTATTAAGACAAATGCATGATTTTGGTGTCGAAATGACCAATGATGTTAATGTCGGCGGGAATGGACATGCCAATGTTGAGTTTGCAGGACGACATCATAACTGGAACAAGAAAAGCATATTATGGGATTTGCTTTAATAGGAAAACCATTTGTTGAGGCATAACCTAGATGTGATGCATCTCGACAAGAACTTCTTTGAAAACATAATGAACACAGTGTTAAATGTCCAAGGGAAGACCAAAGACAATTTGAAGTCCAAATTAGACTTGCCGGACATTTGTTCTCGTTTTGAGCTTTACACTAGGGACAATGGAAGTTGTTCAATTGCTGCATTAAGATTACCTAAGGATGCAAAGGATGAGTTCTTACACTGGATTATTCATAGGGTGAAATTCCCCGATGGATACGTATCTAATCTGAGGAATTGTGTTGATATCAGAGAAGGCAAGTTCATTGGAATGAAGAGTCACGATTGTCATGTAGTGACGCAACGCCTTCTTCCATTTGCATTTGAGAATCTCCTTCTAAAAGATGTTCACAAAGCCATTGCAGGTATTAATTTAGTAATTTGTGTTCAATTTACTTTAATGTTTTAATCATTGATTACTTATATGGTTACTTTGCATTTACAGCGGTTGGAGCTTTCTTTGGTGATCTTAGCAAGAGGACACTTACCGGTGATGGTATTTACACATTACATGCGAATATACCAATGATCCTTTGCGACTTGGGGAAGATTTTCCCACCATCATTCTTCGACGTCATGGAACATCTCATGATTCACCTTCCACGTGAAGCATCAATAGGTGGACTGGTTCAATATCAGTGGATGTACCCCTTTAAGAGGTACATGTTCCACTTGAATAAAAAGGTGAAAAATCTAAGCGGAGTCGACGGTTCTATTGTGGCACAGAACATCAACGAAGAAGCTACTGATTTTGCACAATATTACTTTCCAAGAGATTTTCCTACAAAAATTCGTAGAACATGTCGTCATGACGACGGTGGAGAACATCCCATGTACCCAGCTTATGTTCCAAGCATGTTTCAACAAATTGGATGACTTAGCGGGAAAGGTAAGAGTCGCCGACTTACAGAACAAGAGTGGAACCATCTACATATGTATATCCTCAATAATTGTGAGGATATGTTCGAAGATGAAAGGTAAAATTCAATACATTAAACATTTTAAACTTTTGATTATACATATAGTTTATATAACTTGTGTTTTTATAAAACTTTGTAGGTTACACAAGGCAGTTGTCCATGGTTATTTCCCAGATAAATCTGAAGACAAAGTAGAAGCTCTAAAATAAGAAGAGTTCATCCAGTGGTTGCAATATTATGTAAGTGATTGGTGTAATACAATTAAAAATAATATTTTTTGTAAAATTCTAACTTTTAATATAAATGCATATAGGTTCGAGATGAAACATCTAAAGGTCGAACCTTTCCAACCTGGTTGGTAGATATCGCAAGAGGGTCAAACATCATTTCTACGTCATACCCAAGGTATTGCACGAGGGTATTCACTTTCAAGGTTAACGCCTTGGATAGGGATAGGACGACCTTAGATCATGGTATATCGTCGTTTTCCAGAGATGTTGTGTACTACAGCATTCTTCGAGAGATATTGGAGGTCCGATACCCAGGGATGTTGAACTTGAGATGTGTTGTTTTCATGTGTGATTGGTATGATCGAACTGATGGTAGAGGTGTTAAAGTAGACAAGTTGGCGTGACTTCGATCAACTCGCATAGGAAACTTGGAAAATATGATCCTTTCTTTCTCGCCACACAAGCGGATCAGGTATAATCTTGGTATTTACTAAATAAATATTATATTATATTTGTTTAACATATATATATTTACAAATTGTGCAGGTCTCTTACATTACGTACCCACACATTAGAAGTAGGAGCGATCCTTGGGTAACGGTGACGCAAGTAAATACTCGACATATGATAGAATGCGTTTTTGAGCATGAACCACTACAACCATTGGGAAATGGTTCTTTAGCTGAGATTAAGCCTTCTATGGGCGTCAATCTTGTGGTGGATTTCACAATCTTTGGCGATTTGAACGTCGGTATACATGACATATACGATGAGTCTGGTGGTGAATTTGAAGATGATGAAGATTCTGATCCATCAGATTATTCATCGTCTTTCGAGTAGATCGTTATGTGTTTTAAATAGTTATGAAAATTTTCAATGTATTCATTTCATTTATATTTTCAAAATATTTACAAAAATCATATTATTAATATTCATTTCATATATATTTTTTAATATTCGTTTTTATAATATTCTAAAACAATAAATTTTGGATATTTACAAATATCTAAAATTAAAAAAATCTAAAAATTTCTTAATTTTATTAAACATCAATTTAGATACATATCATTTGATATACATTTTTTAATATCAAAGTCTAAACATTTTTAAATTTCCATTACTTTTAATCAAATATGGACTTACTAACGGATTTCTGACAAATCCTGGAAATTTTGTCATTTGTCAGAAATCCTTCAGTAAATACAAATTTAGGTTTGAATCCCTAAACTTATGATTTTAATTTTAAAAATGTTAACCATCATAGTAAACATACTAATACATGTATTGATTCATGTTTCATACTTATAATCAATCTCAGAAAAGTATTCGAATAAAATTTTACGAAAACATCTTTGTTACTCGAAAGTGTTTGTAACGATATATGATGGTATACCCTAAAGCTTGAAAACTGAAAACGTGCATTTATGAATTTTCAATTGAAAGCAATTACTAATAGTTTATGGCCATGAATCCCTATTCATTCTTCTAAAATAGTAATCCTAATCACTTAAATCAAATTCCTAAACCCTAAATGAATCCTTAAATCATATATTGAACATACTAACAGATTACTGACGGATCCGTCAGTAACCCAAAATTTTTGGCGCATTTCGGATTACCAAAATAATTGGAAACACGCGAAAATTCAATTTTTTCAGAAGTGAAGGAATACTGACGGACTTTTCCGTCTGTAAGTCGAGTATCTAAAAAAACCAGACTCTTCTTCTCCTATTTTCAGACACGAAGAAACCCTAAATCAGTGACAAAACCGGCGATTCTTCCCCAAAACTCGTTTTCCGGGGATTACAACTCCACAAATGGGTGATCCAAGGTAATTTTCACTTCTATGAACTAGATTTAGGCGGTTTTTGGTGATTTTGTTGGATATTGATAGTTTTGGAAAGTTTTGGATTTTGTTGGATTTTGATAGTTTATGAAAGTTTTGATGTTTTAGATGAAAGGTTGTATATGAATGTTATTGATTTATGAATGTTTAAAGATTTAGTATAAAAATGTTGTTTAGGATTGTGTTTTTTGATGTTTAGGGTTTAGGGTTTTGGATTTTTGTGTGTTTTGATAATTTAAAATGATAGGATTGAAAAAATTGGTGATTTTAGGTGATTAATGCATATTTAGTATGTTTAGGGTTTAGGGTTTGGGTTTAAGTTTAAGTTTAGGGTTTAGGTTGATGATTGAAATGTTTAATGAGTTGTTTAGTAATGATTTATTTTTTTAGATTTTTCTAATTTAAAGTATAAATTAAAATTAAAAATATTAATTTAAAAACTAAAAATTATAATTTAAAATTATTAATTATAAATTAAAAAAAAATAACTAATAAAAAATTCAAATAGTTCAAAATTTTTGGATAATTTTAAAGAAAACTTAAATATTTAACTGTAAATTTCAATTCTTACGGTCGATTTCGAGGTCCGCCAGAGATAGGACAGTCCTCGGGACCTTCGTCTAGGTCCCATGTTGGTTCTAAAGACCCAGGGACCTGAGGGACCTTTGATATCTGACAACGGATATCGATAGAGAAGCTTCTAGTCCAGCCCGGGCGGGAACGATTGATGAGACTGCACCCATCTGCTGAAGACGGGACGACATGGTTTTTCCAGACGGGCAACAGCATCACCAATTGCATCAAGAGGTTGATGCACGAACTACTATGAGTGGTATGTCCTTCGTTTAGGGATATGCCAAGCGAGGACCATGAGTACTAGTTTTACTGTTTCGCGGTAAGAATTAGATAATTCAAATTACCAACCAATTTCACATATGTAGTTACTAAATTAAAAATTTTAAATATTATAACTCGAGTTCAACTGGGCCCCATATGACGTCGATCGTCAAGAGTGAGTTCATGGCATGAGCGGCCAGGACTTACACCAACCACGTCTATGCGTGAAAGCATACATGGTACATGACGGCGAAGAAGCATACCGGGATGCCTCATGAAGTCTTGGAGGACTTCATAGAATATTGGGAGGAAGAGAAGATCAAACAGAAGTCGACGACTAACAAGCAGAACCAGTATAGTCAACGAGATGATAGGGGGATCTCGACAACCAACACCGGTTCAAAGAGTGCAGTCACTCGAGCCATTGAGATGGTATGAAAACCTTTTAAATATACCAAACTTAATGTTTGAATCAATAATTGAATCTTATTTTGATTCTCCTTTTAAAACAGACGGGTGAGACTGGCCATCCACCGACGCCCATAGAGCTTATGGAGGACATCCACACGAACAAGAAGACGGGCCAGGTACAAGATTCGCTTGTTCGAGAGGTTGGGGAGACGACGAGGAAGCTGATGGAAGAGTAGGCATCTCAAGAGTCTACTGATGGTGGTGACTTCCCGCCGGATACCCAGTATGAGATTATTTCTCACGTATGTACTATCTAAATTTCATTTTCAAATATTTTATATCAACAATGTCTTTACTAATGCTTTGTTTTTTTGTTTCTTGCATGCTACGAAGAAACCTAAGGGGCGCATGTTCGGGTTCGGGAACATGGCCTCCTACTGTTTCTCGGGATCCTCCCGATCGAGGGATCCATACCGAGATGAGGAGCTTAGACATAAGGACGCGGCTTTAGAGAACATGCAGCAGAAGATGGTTGAGATGCAAGCCGAGCAAATGGAGTGAGAAGCTCAAATCCAAGCTCGTGTCAAAGCCCAGCAAGAGGAGATGCAGGCTCGGATGCAAGCCCAGATGAAGGCTCAGATGGACGAGTTCATCACACAAATGACCCAGCAATTCGGACAACCACCAGCACAATAGTTTACGGTTCGTTTTAGACATTTATCGTTTGTATGGAATTTTATGAATATTTTTGGTTTTTGTAAATATCTTGGAATTTTAATCTTATGAATATTTTTAGAATTTTAATTAAATATTTTAATTATATTTTTATTATTTAGTAAATATTATTTAATAAATAATAGTTTTATTATTTCATTAATATATTTTTTATTTAAAAATATAAGATCTGTCAGTAATCCGTCAGTATTATTGACGGAAATTACTAACAGACCTAATCCATCGGTAAGATGCCATCAGAAAACCCGTCAGGATTCCATCAGTATTCATGACGGACTTACTGACAGATGAATCCTGACGGATTACTGACGTATTACTGACGGCTTACTTATTGACGGGTGGTCCGTCAGTATTCTGTCAGTATTTATCTGTCAATATTTCCGTCAAGAATACTGACAGATTCATGACGGATATACATTACTGATGACCTAGTACTGACGGACAGTTTTGTTTCCATAAAGTCGACGTCCGTCAGTTTGTCCGTGTTTTCTTGTAGTGTATATGAAGTCATATGAAGAACAAGATGAATCATGTTCTGAACCAGAAGAAGAGCTTATCATTCTTACTTTGAAGAAGAACTTGCTAAAGCAAAGCTTCAACCAAATCCTCCGGACTACAACAATCAATTTAATTGGTATCAAGAGGGGGAAGCAAACCAATCCAATGAAGCAAGCTATGAAAAACAATCAACAAAATATGAAACTTACCAGAATGCTTTAGCTCAAGCACTACACGCTATACAAAATCAAATTGAAATGCTTGGACAAAGGATGATTGGAATGGAGTACCAAGCGTGCTACAATCTGCCCAAAATCCTATACCTAAGGATATTGTCCACACGAACATAAAGTTTATTGATCATTCCTTTAAACAAAGTTTCAATGATTATAAACTAACTCTTATTACTTTTTTGGCAGGGATGTTCCAGGAGAGTATTTAGATTGGGAAAGGCAGATAGAATATATCTTTGAATATTTCCAGTATAGCGAGCATTAAAGAGTCAACTTAGCAACTACCCAATTTACAGAAAGTGCTCAAGCATGGTGGAATAAAGAACAAACTGAAAGGAGGAAATATAGACGCTTCTCAATCACTCATTTTATTGACTTAAGAACCAGCTTGAGAAAGAGGTATGTTCCTAATCATTATTCTAGAGACTTACAAAAAGAGTTGCGCTTTCTTGTGCAGAAAGATAAGTCCGTAGAAGAATACATCAAGGAGTTTGAGTGGATTAAGAATAGACAGAACTTAGATGATAGAGATGACTCTACCATGGATCAATTCTTAGACGGATTAAATAAGAAGGTTGTTACACAAGTAGAAACGCAACCGTACCAAAACCTTGAAGAGTTGTTTCAACTTGCTATCCAAATTGAACAACAGCTCAACAATCCAGTAAGTAAGCCAACAATTGAGAATAAAGCAAAACCAAAGGAGAGAATTGTTGAGAAACCAAAAATTGTGAACAACAAGTCATCACCAAGACTCTTGTGTGAACCACAAGGAAAGGAGAAGCAAGGTAAGTCTCCTAAATGTTTAAACTCAAAAGAAATAGATGTCATAGGATAGGAAATTTTTCTGCAACTTGTCTATTTAAACAAGTAGAAAAAATCTATAACAAATGAGCTAAAACCAAATAGAAAATTTTATGTTAAGAGTTTAGAAATTTCCAGTTCTTGTATAATGCCTTGGTCTTTGTCAAAAAGTTTTGGAAAAGGTATAGGAAAGGAGAAAGAACAAGAAAACCATGATGAAACAGAACAGTCAATGCCTATATTCAAAAGTTTACTCCAACCACCTCAAATTAAGCCTAAGGACCAATCGGACAAGACATGTATGATTGAACCAGCACGTACTGAAACACTTAAGGAGTGCAAAGGAGTCGTTTTTCTCCCAAGGTAAGTCCCTAAACCATAAAATTGAACACAAGAGTAACTTGCTTTTCTTATGTGCAGATTCAACAATTTTGAGGACAAAATTTAGTCAAGGGGGAGGATATGATGTGGACATCCGAACCAGATCAGAATCACTTGGTCACAATGCCACCCTGATGGCTCTAGGAGAGCCAACAACCAAGCCAACCACACCAAATTCAAAAAGGATCCGAACTTGGAGATTTATGATGAAATCAACCATAAAAATGAGAATGCTCAAGAGATATTACCCCTAATCCGAGTAAGATCAAGAGACGGCCGATATACATAACATCCGAAAAAAGCTCCATGGGCCATAGAAGAAACTACCCGAATATTGCACCTCCTGCTCAAATACTCGGAAAGTGACCAAGAAAAGACCATCCATGCAGGCCAAATCTTACTTCCAAGACTTTTGTTCCAGGCCAGTTTATGCACCAGCCTAGCCGCCAATAGGAAATTGATATAAATATTGATATTGGATCAATAGATACATCAATTCAAGACACTTCATTTGGAGCCGAACCTAACATATACCTACAAGGACCATCATGGGGCATAACTCAATCTGTTTGAGCTATAGGCCTAATATCTTAAAGTCACTAGGAACGTGATCACATGAAAGCTAAAGGAACAAGAGAAATCTCATTTCTGCCAAATTTATTAGAAGACAGTTCATGCATCATCCAAATGCGTATTGAAGCCATTTGGGCTACAGACCAAACCACTCAAGCCATTGGTCTCATATTGAATATTACCTCGGAAATCATATATATGAAGACTATTGGTTCATAAGATATTGATAAACCACGTATCAAAACAGAAGATCATTTGAAGACCATAAACTTATCATATTTGGATCCGCATGAAGATTGTTCAAGTCAATACTTATGTTTCTACTAAGCGTGTTTTGAAGATACTCCAGACCTTCCAGAAGGTTCCAAGATACCATGGCTATACACCCAAGTTGTCAAGATACAATGCATTACCTCTTTCCTTATTTGGAAGATCACACCATAATGTCCCAAAGGCTCTTCCACCCTCACACAGCCAATTTGTTTCCTTTTGTATGTTTCTAGCTATTGTAGTTTAGCTTATATAAGCTCATATTCGTTCATTGTGTAAGGACTCTTGATCATAGAATTAATAAGAAATTGTTTTCTCTACAAATTTTGTAAAAATCTTTGTGTTTTGTTCTTTAGTTCTTAGTGTGAGATTCACTTAAGTTCTATTGAATTTATGGACTTCTTATTGATTAAGTGATTCAAATTGTGAGTTCTTCATTGATTGAGTGAGTCAATAATCCACAATTCCATCTTCTACCTTCATAACCACTTTCGCATTGCCATGAGTTTGGAATCTCTTGATCATCCTTTTGATCTTAAGCTTGGAGTGATTCTGATCTTACATCAAAAGGCTTCATATAAGAAAGGGATGGGACCTAGGCCAGACGCGCTTGGCCCTTCTCCCACGATACCCATGTGACTTCAAACTCGGCTAGCTTCCTTTTCAAGCAACTTCTTTTGCTGATTACAATTTTCCCGCGCAACTTGTAAGTGTTACACTATTTATGCACATGTTGTTTCCAAATTTACAAAATTTTCACTGCTAACTACCCTAAATTCGCACATGTCATAACTTGGCCGGCCGGCCTACAAAGCTTGATCTTATCATTTCTTGAGTCTTTGGAAATCTATGCATTTCTAATGGTACGGCCTTGGTAGATGAACTCTTGGAGAGTCTAGGGAACATGCTTGGCCAAGCTAAGGCCTTCGCGTTAATGGAGAAATCTCAATTGGCCGCTAATGATGCCCATGTAAGATTTAATTGCCGAGAGACTTAGCCGCATATTACTGTTGGCCTAGCAATATCTTGTCTGAGTATTGATTCTTCTTATGAATCTCTCTCTCAGACTCTTCACCTTGGATAATAATCTTTTCAGGTTTCTTCTTAAGCATATGACCATTTTTCTTCTTAGTGCAATTGGATGATTCATCTGCATGAGATTCTAACCATTTTGCCCCTTCTTGAACATTAGGTTGATTCATCTTCATTAGGTTTTATCCCTCTTTCAAATTTTATACCTTCTTTGTTTCCTCTTCATGATGCACTCCACACCACTGATACTTTGGTTCCTCATGAGCCTCTTTCTTGGTGATTTACACACCATTTTGAGAAAAATGAAATAAGAACTTGATATTGGGCTGAGATGGATTTGGTTAAATTAGTTTGCTGGTTCTTCTTGTCCATAAGAATGAGGATCGCCTCAAGTGTATCTTAGTCCTTGGCTTGTACATGTGTGGTCATGAGTATGGTTGGCCTACAAATATACTCGTGGCCATTCGGCCTATATCTTTAGCTGATTGTTCGTGATGAATATGAACCTTTCTTTGGGATGATTTCCATTTCAGTAGTCCAAGAGGCTACTAATTTTAAACATCAAGCAATGCAAACAATGTGGGGGTCTTATTCACCAAGAGGGCATAAGGTATATGTGTGCATTGCAAGGGACTTTCCGATCAGACCAAGAGGGTTCATGATGCAAATGAAGTTGTTCTAGACCCTATACTAAAGAAAGAACAACTTCAAAGTGTATTCACCTAAATCCAAGATTGGTTGAAGAAGTTATAATCAGTTCCTTCCGGACCAGAAGGAATGAAATTATGAAAGTATACTCAACAAGGAGTCTAGACAAAGTGTAATGAAGTCCTCAGTTTTTTGGTCGAGAAGATATCAACTGTTCAATCTAGTGAAGGCAGAAATAGCCAGTTTGTAGTTTGAGTTACTAACCTTATAAGTTGTGAAATGCATAAAGAAAACGGAAATATCAATGAAGATCCCATAAGTATATTAAAATTTTTAATAAGGATAAAGAATCCAACTCCAAAATCTAAAGTGACTTGGCAATGAAGAAGAATCCCCTAATCATTGAAGCATATACTCTTTTTTCTTTGTGTAGTTTTGTATCATGTGGTTTTCACAATAAAGATTTTAATAAGGTAGATCTTCATGGTTCCAAACTTAACTATTATCCATGGGTAAGCTTAAGAGGAGTACTGAGATTAAGACCAAATAATGTATCAAGCCAAGCCAAGCATCTAGGTTGAGCCATCAACTGAGCAACGTCACAAGACATCTTCCATTTGAAAAATGGCTCACAGAGCTTAAAAGAACCATATTTTTGAATGACCTTTGACTTTGTTCCGAACCCTTCTTTGGGTTGAACTTGATTTTTCAAAAATGACTCCTTGAGTCTTGTTTGATCCATCTCTTTGCACTACGAGAATATGGGCTTACTTCCAATGGAATACCCTAGAGATTTTTGACCGTCAAAATTTCTCACAACATAACGACGAATTTCCGATGACTTATGCACGTCCTCGGACATTCGCCAAAAATAATGGGTCCTCAAAAATTCGTGAGTATTTTTCCTACGGTTTTCCGACAAATTTAACATGTCCTCGGAAATCCACAGTAGAAAGTTGGTCATCAAAAATCCGTGGGTATTTTTCCTATGGATTACCAAGGACATTTTGATATTTTTAAATTTCCGACGGATTTCAGAGGAAAATATATACTTTATGTAACTGTTTGAAGTGTGGTAGGAAATTCGTCGGAAATGTCTTAATTATTCAATTTTTCCACCTATAAATAGATGATTATCTCATTATAACATTTTCAAAATACTTACTAACACAAAAAAATCTGTAAAAAATGTCTCCTTCGGAAGGTAATGACTCTTTTCGTTCACGGATAGATATAAATCATCAAGATCCTACGACGGGGTTGCTTATAGTAGATTTTGTGGACGATTTAAGACAATCCATGTCATTTGCGGCAAATCACAATAGAACCATTGAAACAGGTAAGATATTTTTCCCTTGTATTAAATGCCAAAATAATCTATTTGTTGACGTTAATGTAGTATGGAAGCACTTATATAGAAGAGGGTTTGTGTCAAGTTAAAACGAGTCAATGATTGATTTTGAAAGTACTAGCGAACGAGTTAATGATTGCTATTGGAAGTACTAGGGAACAAGTGGTTGATGCTAGATCAGAAGAACCATGTGTAGGAGTATAAAGTATAGCTATCTGTCAAATGGTTAATGATGTGTATCGTGAATATATGCCTTCTTTTGTTCAAAATGGAGAAAGAGTAGAGGAACCTAATTTTTAAGCTAGACGGATCTTTGGTATGTTAGATCTAGCGAAGCATCCATTTTATGAAAGTTACAAAGGTAATTATTCTCCTTTGTCTGCTGCTACTAGGTTTATGAATATAATGACATATTACCACTTGACCGAGGATTGTATAGATGCAATAGCTAAATTTGTGAAAGATATCTTGCGGGAAGATAATCTTTCACCTCGTTCTTATTATGAGATACAAATATTGGTTTCTGGGCTTGGATTACTATATCAAATGATTGATGTGTGCATTGATAATTTTATAATATATTGGAGGAATGACGAGAACCGCACATCATGCCGCTTTTGTCGATAACCACGTTTTCAAGAAACATGTGGAAATGTTTCAATCTCGTATAAGAGAATGTGGTATTTGTCGTTAACAGAATAGTTAGAGAGGTTATATCAATCTAGACACATTGCTAATGCTATGAGATAGAATGGAGATCATACATCTGGAGAAGAGATATCTCATCCTTCCGATGGAGAAGCATGGAAACACTTTCAATCGGTATATCCTGATTTTTCTAATGAGCGAAAGAATTTGTACATTAGATTTTGTACGATGGTTTTAACACATTTGGAAATCATGGGAGGTAATATTCATTATGGGTAGTAATTCTAACACCATGCAATTTACCATTGTCTTTATGCATGAACCAAGAGTTTCTATTCCTCACCATTTTGGTTCCCAATCTAGATCATCCGAAGAGAGCTCTTGATGTATTCTTACATTTATGAACTGCAGATGTTATGAAGAGAAGGAGTTGACGTATATATTGTGTTCACAAAATTTTATGATGCATGCAGTATTTCTGTGGACTGTAAAGTTATTTTCCAGTATACAGTATGATATCTGGTTAGACAACACATGGAAGATAAGCATGTCTGTATGGTCAAGACAACAATAATGCGTTTCAATTAAAACACTGACGAAAGAATTCTTGGTTTGATTGTTATAGAAGATCTCTTTCGTCGGATCATCCATACCGGAAGAGAACAACATTATTTACAAAAAATAAGAACGTTTTTGATGATTCACCTCCTGAGTTAGGCGAAGATTATTTATTGACCCAATTTTGTGATTTTGGTGCTGAGAAAATTGTATGGTGTAGTGGTAATGGGCATGACAAAGTCGATGGTTTTGGAGAGCACCACAATTGGCACAAAAATAGTATTTCGGTACTTGGCATGTTGGAAAAATCTTTTGTTGTGACACAATCTTGACGTGATGCATACCAAGAAGAATTTTTTTGATATTATCATGAACACTGTTCTGAATGTGCATGGAAATACAAAAGAAAATTTGAAATCTAGATTGAAGTTAGCAGATATTTGTTCTCGTAAGTCACTTCATGCTATCGAAAATGGGAAGTTTGTGATACATGTTTTTTGGTTGGAAACCTCTACAAAGCTAGAGTTCTTTGATTGGATGATGTACAATGTCAAATTTATGGATGATTATTGCGTTCAATCTTAGAAATTGTGTTGATCGGTGAAAAGGAAACTTTTAGGGTATGAAGAGTCATGATTGTTACGTTGTCATGCAATGACTCCTACCATTTTCTTTTGTCGGACTATTACCTCCAAATTTCCACAAAGCAATCGTAGGTACATTTTTTCTCCAAAATTTAAGTTAATATTAATTCAAACGACAAAAGTAATTTGGTTTTCTTGTATTACATATGGTAGTTGCATTCTTTCAAGATATTTGCACAAGATCTCTTACGGTAGATGGTATCCGCAATATACAGAAGAAGATTCATGTGATTCTTTGTAATATTGAGAAGATATTTCCACCTTAATTTTTAGATGTTTTGGAGTATCTATCAATTCATCTTCCTCGAGAAGCAAAGTTTGGAGGTCCTGTTCAATATAGGTAGATGTATCCGTTTGAAAGGTATATGTTCCACCTAAAGAAGAAGGTGAAAAGTTTAAGATAAAGCATTATTATTGCATTAAGCCAAAAAAATATAGATTGGTAATGATTAATCTTTTTGTTAGTGTTGCTTTGTGTCTACCTATCATTATTTTGTCATTGTTATTTTCTGTTTTAATTTTTTTGGTAGTTGAATTTTTGGTTTGATAGGTGAATATTTATTTTTGGTTGTTGAGTTATGAAGTTGGTAGTTGGAAAATATTATATATATATATATATATATATTTATATATATTAACTATTAACATCTAAATTACAATAATATCTAAATTATATTAACTTTCAACTGATTTCTGAGGAGAATTTACTTAAGTTTCATTTACCACCACGTTTTGTTCACCGCCATTTATTTTTTCCAGGAAAACGAAATTTTTTTAAAAATTTTTCGGTTTGGACAGAATTACGATCGCCACTTTTTTCTCCTTTCTTAAACCTTCTTTCATATTCTCTGGTCATATTTTTTTCTTCCACTCAACTCTCTCTCTTATTCTCTTTCCCGAATCTCCATTTCCCTTCAACCTTCTTACCGATTCTCCATTTCCCTCATTTCAACTTCTCCATTCTCTATGTAAGTTTACTTACTTATATATTTCTCTTGTTTGCGGTAAATTTTTAATAACTTAAGTTTGAATATCTCTTAAAATTTAATAACAATTTATGTCCTTTGTAGCAAAACTTATCTTGGGAGCCCGCACATACTAGCGGTAAAAAGCGGTAAAAGAAAGGAAATGACATGCCGACCAACAGGACCATCTCGGTGTAAGAGGAACTCGAGAAGTATTGGCAGCCAGAGTATACAATAAGGAAATTAGCCACAAACTCTTTTAACTGTAGGGGTAACAATCCTCTTCCAAAACCATTATTTGGGATGCATAATGTTGGGCTACAAACGTTCGACATGCGTGCTGACACAATGGTATATTTAATTTAATTATATGTTTTTTTAAAAAAAAATTATAATTTTAAACTTACCATTAATTTTTTTATCATAATGTCGAGAATTTGCTATAGATCATTTTGGACACGCACACCAACAAAAAACTTGGCCAAATTCAAAACCCAAATGCAAAGGAACTCCTTACTAAATTGATGAACAGGAAGGAAGCATGCCTAACCTAACCAACATGACCCTCTCGGTTTGAGAAGAACTCCAGAAGTACTGGAAGTTAGGGGAGACAATAAAGAAATAAGCCACAAACTCTTCTAACTGTAGGGGTCATAAACCTCTTACAAAACCATTAGTTGTGACTCATAATGTCAGGGCACAAACATTCGACATGCGTGTTGACGGAATAGTATGTTTTATTTAATTATATGCTTTTTATAATATTTATAATTTTAAGCTTACCATTTATTTATGTATTGTCAAACTGTTGAAGCAGGAGGTGCGTGTCCAGATTTTCTATCGATCATTTTGGACACAAACACCAACAAAAAAATTTGGCCAAATTTAAAACCCGAACACGAAGCAACTCAATAGTTAATTGATGCACAAAAAGGAAGAATGCCTAACCCAACTGTCTCAACAACGATTGAGTTCGCCTGCTCTAACTCGAGATGAAATTGGTCGGATGGTTTTTGAGGTTGGTTTTATTTTTATTATATTATAACATTTATTTAAATTTATATATTAGTAATATTATTTTTTATTCTTGGAAACTCGGGACGTAGTTTGGGGTTGGGAAGCCTCTCAGATGTGTTTTCCGATAGTGGTCGCTCGTACTTGTCTCCCGATCCGATAATTGTCGAACAGCTCAAGACTTGAGTTTGAAACAAAGTGTCAAGAGGAAAGAAGAGGATATTGAATACATTAAGCAAAACTACGAGATCATCAATAATAAACTACTAACAGTTATGGGATTCATGAACCAGATGTTTCCAAGCAGCTTTCTGGGTAACGGATATCTCTATATTTTATATGTTTTAAGCATACATTTATCATCATTTTACTTCTGTTTTATTATTAGTGTGTTGCATTCATAGTCCTTATTAGTCTGTTTGTATGTTTAGGATAGTTTTGTATGAATATTGCATACATATTGCATTTTGGAGTTAATGCGGATACTTAGGAAGCTTTTGGGACAATATGGACAAGATGAAGAAGGAGAAGTGATTGACTTTAGCATAGACTCGGCCAAGATACCTGAGTCAGAAGATCAAGGACGTGGAGATTTGGCTAAGTCTTCCACTCGGACAAGCCACTCGGATTGGAGTACAGTCAAGATCATTCCAGCCTAGCCAAGGCTTGGACGCAGCTAAGCCACTCGGATTGGAGCATAGTCAAGTTCATTCCAGCCCAGCCAAGGCTTGCAAGCGGCTAAGCCATTCGGATTGGAACATAGTCAAGATCATTCCAGCCCAGCCAAGGCTTGCACTCGGCTAAGCCACTCGGATTGGAGCAGACTCAAGATCATTCCAGCTCAGCCAAGGCTTGCACCCGGCTAAGACACTCGAATTGGAGCAGAGCCAAGATCATTCTAGCCTAGCCAAAGACCTCACTCGGCCAAGCCACTAAGTTGTTTGCCGAGTCAAGCATCCAAAGATCAGCCAAAACAAGTCACTCGCCCAAACCACTCGACTGTTGGCCGAGTCATGCATCTGAGGGCACCTTATTTGTCTTTTAGTGTTTTAGAATTTTCATAAACCACTATATAAACCTTGAATCCGCCTCCTTTGTATTTTCAACCTTTCTTTTATGCTTTTCCCTCAGTTTTCTCTATTTTTCTGGGTTTGATGTTCTTGAATCTTTGAACCAATATCTTCCAATATATTTAGTTTCTGCTTTTGATTCTTGTTTCTAATTGTTTATCGTAGCTTAATCTTCATGAATATCTTGTACGTGTGATTTTCTGAGTTTGATCATAAGTTTCTAGGTTTGTGTTCTTGAGCATTTATGAAAGTTTGATCATTTCACTTGACTCTTTCGTTAATGCCATTGAATCTTGTTAAACCTTGTTAATCTAAGCTTGATCTTGATGATTTATATGTCTATTCATTTTTCTGGGTTTTCTGGGTTTGTGTTCATCATGAGTTTTGAGTAGCTTATGAGTTCTTGAGGATGGGATAGATTAGTTTTGAATCTTGTTTATGCATAGATCCTTTCTGTTTAAGCTTGTTTATGCATAGATCCTTTCTGTTTCAGTGTTCTTAATGCCTATTTCTTTCTGATTAATTAAAATTTGATCTTACACATTTCCACACCCATAAGGTGTTTGATGAAATGTGTGAACCAACTGATTTCAGAGATTTGCATTCCTAACCCAAGGTGTTGGATGTTTAGGGTGTTTATTGGCTTTAATAGACTGATTCTTCATGCCAACTAGGTTGTGTTCCGTTGGTTAGGTATGGTTGCTTGTGAGTCTATTGTCTAAGGGTTAGCTCATGTTTGAGGTATGTTAAACACCTAGGTAGGTTAAGGAAGATCACTTATCAATTACCCCATCCTTAGAAATTTTTTTTCTCTGATTGATTTCAAGCTTCACTTGTTTACTTACTTATTTTCTCTTAAAGTCTTGTTCACTGCTTATCTGGTTAGGATTGATTAATGCATGTTAGCTCTTATATTTAAGTTTAGCTTCTTGCTTGTTATGTTTAGTTACGACTATTAGTCTTAAGTTTTAATCACTTGACTTAAATTAATATAATTTGATTGCATCTTGAGTGGTTAATAGCTCACCCATTTGGATTGACAACTCTATATATTGCAAGGACTATGATAGTATGTTAAGGAATTAAACTGGTAAAAAACTAAAAAAATCCTACTATCAGTAGCTTTCTAGGCAGCTTCCCGGGACCAGGAAGTTCATGAATGTCAACTATGTAGTTCAAGAAATTTTTAGCTTTTTATTTTAATTTCAAAGTTTTTATGTTTTTGAACAGTACTTAAATTCAAATGCGTTTTTTATTTTATTTAATTTTTTATTGGTTATTTATCGTAGATAATATAAGACACTATTAGATTATTATTATTATTTAATAAATATTAATTATAAAATAAAAACTATTATCGTGTTTGTTGGAATGTCCGACGACAAGAAAATTTGGTTTTGCAAAATTAAATAATTAATAATTAATAAATATCACTACAAAATTCATATGCCTGTTGGATTATGATCAGAAACTGTTTTTGGAATACCGTCGGAAATTTTCCAAGGATATTCTGAGAATTTCTTTCGATCACTTATGCCTCAGACATTGGGCGGAAATGGGCGTAAGAATGTCCTTCGATATATTATGACGGCATTCAAAAAAAATTCCGACCGAAATATATTTTTCTATAACCTCGATCCGACGAATTGTTGTCCTCGAAAATAGAAACAACTCATTCTGACCAATATCTGATCGTTCTCTCCATAAGAAATATTCTTTTTTCTTACGGTGTTGGACCTTCTTTGAATGAGTATATCATGTTCCTTGAACCTCCGCACCTTAATCATGTTATGGATCCATAAGGTCTGTAAGATAGGGGGAAAATGGCCGATTAGTGCCTGCACTACCCTAATGGTCACTTTTTCGATCTCTTATAATTTAAGCACACTAAATAACACCCACACTATCTTAATTTTTGAAGCGTGTCACCAAACTTAATAAAAATGGCTCTAAAGTGTCTTGGACCGACACGATGTCAGTTTCTCCCAAAGACATTGCTGACGTGTTCCGGTTA
>OVAV01000267.1:0-21043 GCA_900406375.1 Iberis amara | reverse complement strand
AATCAAAATCCAAAAACAAAAACTAAAAACTAAAATCAAAAACCAAAAACCAAAAACCAAAAACCATGAAACATTCATGGCCTAAGATTGATGGAAGACGAACGAAAGTGGAAGACACAATTAAAATTATTTAATTTTAAGTTTATAGTTTTGTTGTTTTGTAGTTATTTTTTTGGTGAAGAATGACCGATTCGAAAACGAGTAGATATTTATATAATGGTATTATCCGTTAATCATATTTTTAAACAAGGTAGTTACTTAACATGGATAAGATCACAAAATATATTGGCATAAAAATATAGGATAAATGATAAAGTAATTAATAATATATTAGTTAGGGTCAGAAATAATTTGATAGTATATAAATGTTTAGATGGAATAAAATGTGTCAATCAGTAAATATTAATTTAGTAAATATGAAAAGCATAAAAAGCATATATTAATGTATATAGTATATAAATATTCTCCCCTTCGGTTATATTTCAATCTTAATTGGAATGTAGCTTTTGGTTTGATATATTCCTTTTTGTTTGGTGTACTTTAGTTTAGTTTCATTATGGTGAAGATCTTGGTTAAATGCTTGGAATGCTTGGAATTGGCTAAGTCTTTGAATCCGTAGGCTTTGTTGCCTTCTCAATTGGATCAGTCGAGAATCTAAAGTTTACATATTGAAAGATTTATTATTTACGGGAATGGCGCACTTTGTTTTCGAGTTACTACTATGATGGTAAACTAAAAAACTCGATTCTAAGTTAAATTGGTGTAGTCATTGTGATCTAGATTAAAATGTTCATCAGAATGTTGCTTCTCTTATATTATCTGCTTTATCTATTGTNTATTGTTGTGTATATTTGTAACTTTTCCAAATCAATATTAATTCAAGATGTCCAAAAATGTATATAGTTATAAGCATACATTTTTTTGTTAAATAAACAAAATATGATCGATGTTTAAAATTTAACACAAAAAACACTAAATATTTAAAGAATTTTTTTTTTGAATTATTGATGTGCGTTGGTGTTAGATCAATTGGTTGTGAGGTTGTGTTTTTTGGAGTCGTGTTGCACTTGATTATGTACAATTTGTTTTGGGGTTTTTGCAATTTATGTTAGGTCTAGTGTTTGGGTTGAAGTGTTCGTTGGCCTTTAGCGTGAATTCTTAGCCTTGTTCGTGCTTCTGCTTCATTTTTTTTCTTCCTGGTTCGATTCCTAGTCAGCTTTCGTTGGTTGGTCTTGTTTGGGAAGGTGGTTCGCTCTTTGTATTTACAGTTTGGTTTGATCGAGATCTATTCTTGTGCGAGGCTTTCTTTGGCGTCACCCGGTCACTATTATGCGAGATCGTCTCAGCCACCCCGAACGTCATTTGGTGAATCAATTTTACATTGTTTTAGTCTCAACGTTTTTTCATCTGGAAGATATGTTTATTCATCATAGGAGGTACCGCGGTCGCAGGTTGGTTGGTTTGTCTCCTTTGTCTGCTAGAAGTTGCAGTTCAGTTTGTGCTTTTCTCTCGCTCGGGTTATAGCATCATTCATTAGGTTACCTTAGTTTTTCAGTATTGCGCTAATCCTTTTGTTATTTGTTTTTCTATATGGTTTCCCTTGTTTGGGTTTTGTTTCCGGAGAAATTGTTCTTTCCGTCGACTTTGGTTACCACGATATGTGGCTTTGTATTTGGATCAGTATCAATATAAAATTTGTAGACAACTAAAAAAAAAAATAATATATATTGAAATTATATTGTTACCAGCACAAAAATCCTGTTTACAAACTTCTCTACTCAATTCTTTGACTTCAAGCTTGAGGGAAAACTTGTTTTTAAAGGGAGAGGTATTGATAAGTATCATGAAAACTGTAAGCGAAAGGAAATACTTTTTTCATCTGAGAACCTTATATAAGAAGACAAAGTCTGTTACAAAGGATATAACAGAGAAAAAAGAAGGAGATAAGCTAACTCCTTACAAGGAAAAACGACTAACAAAAATAACAGAGGGGACAACCTTTCTCAACCTCAAAAACATCCTCCAACCAGAAGCTACAAAAGAATGAAATTGGCTCCAAGCTAGGACGTTATTGGCGATGAGAAAGACGTCTCTGTTTTTTAATCTTAAATCCCCTTTCATGTCCCTGAATTTTAAGTTTTGAAGCACATGAAGACATTATTCAAAACTTTCCAGAAGAAGATACAAATTTTAGTTGGGGCATTAATCAACGAAGAATCCTTCTTAAGTGAGTTTGTATTATGGAAGTTGACTCTGATCCTAGAGAAGATCAGCAAAATTCACCTCGTGAGCCAACCAATAAGCAGTCTTAGCCGAGTAGTAGCCTTATTTGGTTCTTTTCCAGATGTAAGAGTCGTTAACATTCATAACAGGCTTGATGCACTTGATTCTTTGAATATCTTCCTCAAAAAATAAGTGTTATAAGTGTTGAAGAGTTTGATCATCCCACTAACCTGTTCTACTATCCAGTAATCATTCACTAACAAATCTATGTTAGTAGTTGAGTTCTTCATTAGCGGAATCTTGTCTGCATCTGGACCAAGCCACATATATGCCCATACTTTGATGGATAATCCATTTCCAACTTTCTTCTGAAACCCTTTTAGAATGTTTCTGCCTTGTAAGATACTATTTCACGCATATGATGATTTTGGGGAAGCCTCAGCCATTTGGAAAGACTGATCATGGAAGTATCTACTCTTCAGAAAGGTAGAGCACAAACTTTCCTTATGAAACAGAATACGCCATGCTTGCTTTCCTAGAAGAGCTAGATTAAAGCATTCTAAATCTCTGAAATTCATACCCCCAACTTCTTAGGAAGGCAGAGTTTGTTCCAGCTTACCCATGTAATTTTTCTTTTTCCTTCATGAGCATTCCACCAAAACTAAATCATTGTTGATGTCAGGGCAATCGCAAGTAGATTTAGGCAATTTGAAACATTGCATTGCATAAATTGGCATTGAAAGGATGACAACTTTGAGTAGCGTTTCCTTTCCTCCCTGCGAGAGACATCTGCCATACCATCCAACCATTCTCTATTTAATCTAAGAATGAAGGTAATCTATAAGTTTGATTTTAGATCCCTTAAAGACCTCAGGGAGGCCTACATATTTTCCAGTAGCTCATTCATTACTGATTCCTAATATATCATTCACCATTCACTTTGTAGAGTTTTCAATTCTGCTTCCATAGGTGATAGATGATTTTGATAGGTAAATAAGCTGACTAGATGCCTCTGCATAAATCTATAAAATCTGATGCAAATGTTGACATTCAGAGGCTTGAGCTTTGCAGATGAAAAGTAAGTCATCAGTAAAGAGAAGTGGCTGATGGAAGGTCCATGAAGATGAAATTTCAGACCAAAGATTAACTGTTGTTGTTCAGCTTTAGCCAAGAGGTGAGACAGACCTTCTGCACACAGAACAAAAAGAAAAGGGGACAAAGGACAGCCTTGCCTTAAACCTCTTTGAGATTTGAACATTCCATAAGGTTGGTATTCATTAAGACTGCAAAGGTAACTGAGGAGATACATCCCATCACTCATCCAATCCATAGCTTTAATGTAGTTCCATTCCACTCTATCATAGGCTTTGGACATATCAGATTTTATAGCAATAAACTCATCTGAGAAAGATTGAAGAACATTAAAACTGTGAATAATCTCATGGGCTATTCAAATATTATCATAGATGAATCTTCTATCTACAAATGCAGATTGATTAATTGAAACTAGCTTGTTCAAATGCGGTTGTAATATGTGGACTATGATCTTGTATAGAATGTTGCATAAGCTTCTAGGCTTAAGCTCAGTCATGGATTCATGGTTCTCTATTTTAGGAATCAAGCAGAGACGAGTAATGTTCCAATCATGTTGCATTATAGAAGTCCTGAAGAACTTTTTGACTTCAAGTATCACTTGAGAGCCAAATATTGTCTAGTATTTCTGAAAGAATGCTCATGTAAAACCATCAGGAGTTGGGGCTGAACCATGATTAACTGATAATAATGTTGTTCTAATCTCTTCATTAGATATAGGGGCCGATAATGATTCATTCATTGCACTAGATACCCTTCCGTTGAAGCCTCTGAATATGGATGAGAAATTAGAAGGGTTAGAAGAGGTAAAGAGGTCCATAAAGTAGTTTACTGCTATCTCCCCTTTATAACCTTCTTCTCTATGGAAATTGCCTCTGTGATCCTTCAGTTTATGAATGAGATTCTGAGTTCTTCTAGCTTTCACAGAGTTGTGAAAGAATCTAGTGTTCCTGTCGCTCTCTCTTAACCATTTTTCTCTGTTTTTTGTTTCCAAAAAATCTCTTCTTCCTTGTAAGCAATAACCAAATATCCTTTTAGAGCCCACATACAACTCCAGTGAAGATCTCCATTGGTCTGAGCATCTTCTAATTGATTTTGGAGTTGTTCTATCCTCACTGATGCATTGGATAAGTTTCTTTTCTTCCATCCACTAAGAATTTGTCTGCATTTTTGTAACATGTCCTTAATTGAGAGAGTAGTCAATGCATTAGGGGAGTGCCAGGCAGTGGACACTACTTCTTTAATATCTTCATATGATAATAAGCGCTTGTCAAATCTGAACAATGCTCTAAAGGAGTGAGCCAGCTGCAAAAGGTTGATTAGGACAGGCATGTGATATGAACCTCTTTTTGTCTAAGAATCTCTTAGAGGCATTAACAATGTGGCTTAACCATTCTTTTTTAAAAGTATTTGTCTAGGCGAGTTTGAACCCAATGACTCTTCCTTTTACCAGACCATGTAAAGATATTTTCTTGACTCTTTAACTTAGAAAATCTGCAACAGGTAATCATGTCCACAAAAGGCTAAAACAAGTAATTTGACTTTAGAGTTCCACCTTGTTTCTCCATTATATATCAAATCATTGAAGTCACCAATACAACACCAACTGCCAATTATGTTGATATTGAACCTATTAATCCTTTCCCAAACTTTAGTTCGTTTAGAAAAGATGGGATCACCATAAACAAAAGTAAGGAAGAACTTATAAGAACCCAAAATAACTTCAGAATCTATTATATTTTTATCAGCCTAGAAAATGTTGAGATCGATTATATGTTTCCAAAAAACTGCTAAACCTCCACTTAACCCTTCAGGTTTTACAGTATATAGTCTATCATAGCCGAACTACGATTGGAGATCCACCAAAACATTATACTTATTTTTGGTCTCCATAAGAAACAAAATATCAGGAAAATATAGTTTCCTAAATTCCCTTAATCTGGGAAATGTCAAGTCGTGTGGTTTGCCTATACCTTGACAGTTACAGCTCATGAAACTCATCGTTGAAAGGTGGTCCCTTTATAAGGACCACCCATATTCTTGTTCCTCTTAGAATTCTTCAATGAATTCTCGTAGATCTTCAACTTTGTATTTGTTGGAGTTCTTCTTCTGACCTTGCTTTCTGCTTGGGATTTTGGATATTTTTTGTGTGGTTACAGGTTTTGAGCTAGTCTTGTAGCCTTAGATGGCCTTTTGCTTTGAGAGACTTCGACAGGTTTTTTCCCGGATATGCTTGGCTCATAGAGCCAAGGAGAAGAAACCATAAGATTAAAATCTGAAACATAAGGTACCATTTTCCAACTAGTACCCCTATATGATTGAAAGTCAACTTGGGGATCTGCATACAGTGAGAACCCTAGAGGAGAAGATGATTTAATGGCTGCAACTATAAATTTAGGTGGATGAGGATAATGGTGAGAAGCGTGAGTATGTTCTTATGAGTATTCAAACACGGGGCGTTTTCCTTTGTTAGTATATGGAGCGAATATGGGGGAAAGTTCCAGCTTAGGATTGTTTTTTTGACCTACATGGTCATTGTCAAGGCTTTTAATGAAGATTTTAACTCTTTTTTGTCTGATGGTTAACTCTGCTTCTGGAGATGAGAATAGGTATTGCCACATACCTTCCATAACTTGAGGGTCATTCCTCAGTTTTACAGTTTTGGGATTGATTCTCACCTGTTCTTCTTGAAGAACTCCAAAGAGTGGATTTGTATGGGAAAGTACTGGAGTTGATGGCTTGGGAGAGAGACTTGTAGTGGAGGAGAGGGATCTTGGTTCATGATAATTCAGATTCTTGAAAGGACATATATCATTCCCATGGGTTAATCTTTGGTAGTCATGGCAACGTTTTTGCAGCCTTTCAAAGTCATATAGAACCTTGAATTCTTCTCCTTCTAGAGTGTGGAAGAGCTTGTATCTACGAAGTGTTTTAGAAACATCTAGAGAGACTTTATGACGAGGACTCGGCCAACAATGCACCATGTGAAGACATCGAGGATCCTACAATGTATGTGCCACCTAGGACAAGAGCTGGAACCAAGAGGCTTAATGAGAAATTTAATCAAGCTGTCCAAGCACTAATGGCCAAGGAAGAAATGGATCAAAAAGAAGGCCAGCCGAAAGAGATAAGGCCGAGAAGACCAAGACAAATTATAACTCCAATGATTCGCCACTGATCAACACAAACAAGATTCTCAACATCTTAAGCATCACTCAAGGTGAGCCAATTACTTATGATTGAACTAATGAGTTTGCTTGTTTCGTGTGGTGCAGGACTTAGCCGAATTTCCCACCTTTTCTACTTTATTTGAACTTCTTGTTGTTTTAAGTTATTTCGGTTGTTTTTGCTTTGAACTCCATGTTGTTTTTATAAGCCCTGTAAGGCACCGTCCTAGAACCATTAAATAAGATTCCTTGCGGAAAATTTATTGTTACCTTTGATTAATAAAATATCGCACTTTCTCAAACCCTAAAAAGTAGTCGTTGTCTCCTTCTTGTGTTAAACTTCTCGAGTGGTTTTCCCTTGAAGTTTGACAACCGTGACTTATCTAAGCTAGCTCATAAGCTTAATGGCGTCTCAACACTTTCCCCTGGTCCTAGACTTCGTAGATAGCTCCCCAAGGATAACTACTCAGTCGGTTGCATTAATAACAAGGAAAAGAACCCAAGTCCATTCCTTTGAGTCTTTATCAATCATCCGTAAGGTTCAAATCAGTTTGAGTCTTCCATCATCTGGTATTAGAGACAAAGGTTCCTAACCTTTGGATCTAACTCTATCCCTTAGTTTTCCTTGTTATTTCCATTCATTTCGTCTATCGCTAGCATTTAGTTTCTGTTTCGTGCATCGCTTAGGCCAAAAATCCATAAAAATTATTCTATGCATTTAGTTTGTTAGTTTCTTAAGTTATTTGCATCTTCTTAATAGAAAAACCAAATAAAAAAATCGTTAGTTAGCCCTTTAGAATTGCACGTTGCTTCACATCATCTTGTTTCAGTCATTTTCGGTTCCTTCGGCAATTTCTGTTACTCTTGTGAGCAATTACATAAAACTGTGTACGTTTAACCTAGTTGTGAGTCTGTGAGGCTGGAACAGTCGCTAGAACGAAGGAGATGAAAATTTTGGCAAGGACAAGTTTCTTCGGCCAAGAAAGGAAACAAAAATCTTTGGCATCNAGAATCGAAAGACCCCGAGCCGCAACCCAAGCCATAACCGTAGGAGTCATCGAACCGCAGCCCGAAACAGTATCATAAGCCATCGAGCCGCAGCTCGAAACAGTATCATAAGCCATCGAGCCGCAACCTGGTCCAACACTCGATAGTGGCTTAGTTCTCGGACGAGGACACAACGAGCCTGGCCGAGAGACCCGATAGCCTGATAGCTTGCCCTAGCCCAAACGCCGACTGCTTGACCACTTCACTGGACAAGTAGCCCCTATTGAGCCGAATTGTATCACCCGATAATCACGCTGAGCCAATCGTTGACTGGCCGATAGTCACCCGGGACGAAGTAAAAACCTCGACACATCCTCCAGGCCAACATCGGTTATTTTTGACCCATTCTTATTTCTCTTTAAACTTTTGGCCGAGAAACACATTTTGGCCATACTGAGTTACGATTGGCCTACATAAACTAATTCGTTGGCTTTGTACGTGTGACGTGTTTGCTGAGTTTTGGACAGGGACATGGGAGACCAAAATGAGTAAATTGGCTAAGCCCAAACTCTAATGGCCATACAAAACCAACTACACGAACTAGGAGAGAGGCTAGCCCGGATTGAGCAGCCACCACCCCCACCTCCTCCACAACCTGCCCCTGAACCACCCAACGGAGCAAATTATCTAGACGACCCGGATATGCCTGAGCTGGAAGACGATTACCCACCGCCTAACCCGAGATAACCTCAGCCGAGAGAGCCCATTCGGCCGCAACGAATGAGACATCTGGTCCACCGAGGCCGAGAGTTTGATGATCCTCCACATAACAACCAAATTCATGACATTAAACTAATTGCTCCTACCTTTGCAGGTAAGGTTGACCCATGCGCCTATTTGGACTAGGAAAGAAGGATGGAGAGCCTCTTTGACTACTACGCCTATAACAAAGCTCAGAAAGACAGCTTGGCCGCTGTCTAGCTTACTGAATGTGCCCTGTCCTGGTGGGACAGAGAGGTGGCCGAGAGGAGAAGACATAAACATCTCCCCATTAATAGTTGGGAAGATATGAAATTCAGCCTAAGAAAGAGGTACGTGCCCCCATATTATTACTAGGACTTACAAAAAATGTTTCGTACTTTTGCGCAGAGGAACATGTCGGTCGAAGAGTACTTCGAAGAATTTGAGCAAGTGAAGAACCGGCTAGAACTGGACGAGGGAGAGGAGTCTCTTATGGCTCAGTTCCTTGATGGCTTAAAAACGACCGAATAGCCCGAAAGGTCGAGAGACAGCCTTACCAAGACCTCGGCGACTTACTACACTTAGCTATTCAGGCCGAGCAACATATTAAGAGGAAGATATCAAACACTACCCGAGCCAAAACCAGTTGGAATAACTACCAACCAGCTTAGAGGAGTTTTGACAAGCCTAAGTAGCCGGAGCAAGATCCCAAGCTCAAAAGACAAATGGCCGAGGCTTCTAAGCCTACACGTCCGGAACCAGGTAAGTCTCAAGTTAACACTAGGACTAGAGATATAACGTGTTTCAAGTGCCAAGGCAGGGGTCAATATACCCGAGATTGTCCGAATTAGAGGGTCATGATTATCACCCAAGATGGTTTCTATGAGTAACAAGAAGAAGCCAAAGCCGAGGAAGAGGAGGCTGATGAAGAAGTGGAGTATCCGGATAGCGGAGAGCTCCTGGTGACTAGAAGAGCCTTGAATGTGGTGATAGAACCAGAGACGGCTCAACATGAAAACATTTTCGACACTAGTTGTACTATCACTGCTAAGGTATGTAGTTTGATCATAGATGGTGGATCATGCACTAACATGGCCAGCAAGTATCTTGTAGATAAGCTAGGTCTCAAAAAGACAAAGCATCCCAGGCCGTATAAACTAAGATGGCTCAACGATGAAACCAAGCTAAAGATCAGGGACCAGGTCATTGTTCCCTTTAGCATAGGCCGATACTGTGATCAAGTTTTGTGTGACGTGGTCCCGATGAAGGCTAGTCATTTCTTGTTGGGACGACCCTGACAGTTTGACAAAGAAGCTCTGCATAATGGACGGACCAATCACTACTCCTTTGTGCATGACAAGCGGAAGTTTAGCCTAGCTCCCTTATCTCCTCTACAGGTTCGTGAGATGCAACTCAAAATGGCTAAGGACTCCGAGGTTAGTAAGACTAACTTATTTGTCACGGCTCACTCAATTTCTAAATCTCTGAGCAACAATTCGTTGGTCTTACTCTTAGTCTTTAGAGAAGGATTGTTTTCAGGTGAAGGGACGAGTGATCCACCAAAGGAGATTACCCAGCTTCTGGACCAGTTTAAGGATGTCTTTCCCGAGGAACTACCACCTGGCTTACCCCCCTTTGAGAGGACTTGAGCATCAAATAGACCTAATCCCTAGGGCAGCCTTACCTAACCGGTTAGCCTATAGATTTAACCATGTGGAGTCTAAGGAGCTGGAGAGACAAGTCCAAGACCTCCTGTCCAAAGGATACATCCGGGAGAGCTTAAGTTTGTGTGTCATGCCTGTCCTATTAGTCCCAAAGAAAGATGGGAGTTGGCGAATGTGCGTAGACTGTCGGGCCATCAACAATATCATCATCAAATACCGACATCCCATACCAAGGCTAAACGACATGTTGGACGAGCTAAGTGGTGCCACCATATTTTCTAAGGTTGACCTAAAGAGTGGTTATCACCAAGTGCGAATGAAGGAAGCCGATGAATGGAAAACCGCCTTCAAAACCAAACAAGGTTTGTACGAATGGTTGGTAATGCCATTAGGCCTAACTAATGCCCCTAGCACATTCATGAGGTTGATGAACCAAGTACTTAGGGCTTATATCAGTAAGTTTGTGGTAGTATATTTTGATGACATCCTAATTTATAGCCTTGACTTATCCGCGCATATATGGCATTTTAAACAGGTTCTAGGTACCCTTAGGCAAGAAGGCTTATACGCTAATCCTAAGAAATGCACTTTTGCACTAATGAACTTGTGTTCCTAGGATTTGTTGTTAGTTCACAGGGATTATGAGTGGACCAAGAGAAGATACGAGCCATCCAAGAATGGCCTACACCAACAACCATTGGACACGTTCAGAGTTTTCATGGGCTAGCAAGTTTTTACCGGCGATTTTTCAAGGACTTCAGCACAATAGCCGCACCACTCATGGCCGTGATCAAGAAAGACGTTGCTTTCAAATGGGGCATGACCCAACATGAAGCTTTTGATAAACTCAAATATTGTCTAACTCATGCTCCTATTTTAACCTTTCCCAACTTTGATAAAACATTTGAGGTTGAATGTGATGCATCAGGACTAAAGATTGGGGCAGTTCTCAAGCAAGAAGGACGACCACTCGCCTATTTTAGTGAAAATCTAAGCGGACCTCAACTCAACTACCCCACCTACGATAAGGATCTATATGCCTTAGTCCGGTCAATGGAGGCTTGGCAACACTATCTGATGTCCAAGGAATTCGTCATTCACACGAACCATGAGACGTTGAAGCATTTAAAGGCCATACTACACTCAAGTGAAGGCATGCCAAGTGGATGGAGTTCATTGAGAGTTTTCCCTATATCATCAAGTATAAGAAGGGGAAGGAGAACATAGTCGCTGATGCATTATCTAGACGTTATACTCTCATCTCCACATTAGAGGCCAAGGTAATGGGCTTTGAGCTGGTCAAAGAACACTATGAAGAAGACACGGACTTTGGCAGCATTTATCAAATGTGTGACAAAGGTGCGTTTGGTCCATTTTATAACNAACAGGTTATGTATTCCACGAGGGTCCATGCGAGAGCTTGTGATTAGAGAAACCCACAGAGGAGGCTTGATGGGCCATTTCAGTGTGGATAAGACAATGATTGTAGTCGTGGAGCATTTCTTTTGGCCACACTTAAAGAGGGACGTGGAAAGATTATGTTCTAAGTGTGTTCACGTGCCTTAAGGCCAAATCCAGGTTACACCCACACGGTTTATACATGCCTTTGCCAATACTAATTGTGCCTTGGGTAGATATATCAATGGACTTTGTCTTATGTTTACCCCCCAATTAGGCACAAGGACTCTATTTTTGTCGTAGTGGACATGTTTTCCAAGATGGCACACTTCATTCCATGCGCCAAGACTAATGATGCGACTCAAGTGGCTGACCTATTCTTCAAGGAAGTGGTTCGTTTGCATGGTGTCCATAGGATTATAGTGTTAGACCGAGACGTAAAGTTCCTCAACCACTTCTGGAAGACCTTATGGATAAAGCTTGGAACCAAGATCTTATTTTCCACTACTTGCCACCCCCAAACCAATAGGCAAACTGAGGTAGTGAATAGAACATTGTCAGCTCTTCTAAGAGCCAGAGTTGGTAAGAATTTAAAGAATTGGCTAGATTGCTTACCTTTCATTGAATTTGCCTACAACCGAGTTAACCACTCTGCTACTAAGTTTTCCCCTTTTGAGATTGTGTATGGATTCAAGCCAAATGCTCCTATAGACCTTGCTGTTTTAGCACCCACGGATCAGTCAAGCCAAGAAGGATTGGACAAGGCCGAGAGCATCCAAAAACTACACCAACAGGTTACAACCAACCTAGAGAAGAAAACCTTGCAATACAAGGCACAAGCGGACAAGGGCAGGAAGGAGATCATCTTTGAACCAGGCGATTGGATGTGGCTACACATGTGGCAAGAGAGGTTTCCCAACCAGAGGAAGTCAAAATTGTCTCCCCGAGGAGATGAACCATTCAAAGTCCTTGAGAAGATCAACAACAATGCTTACAAGCTGGACTTACCAGGTGAGTTTAAAATATCCACTACTTTCAACGTGACTGATTTGGCTCCTTTCCATGCAGATGATCCGATTCTGAGAACGGAATCTTCTCAAGGGGGAGGGGATGATGAGGACTCGGCCAACAATGCACCATGTGAAGACATAGAGGTTCCTAGATGTACGTGCCACCTAGGACAAGAGCTGGAACCAAGAGGCTTAATGAGAAATTTAATCAAGTTGTCCAAGCACTAATGGCCACGGAAGAAATGGATCAAGAAGAAGACCCAGTTGAAAGAGATAAGGCCGAGAAGACCAAGACAGATTATAACTCCAAGGAATGGCCATTGATCAACACAAACAAGATTCTCAACATCTTAAGCATCACTCAAGGTGAGCCAGTTACTTATGATTGAACTAATGAGTTTGCTTGTTTCGTGTGGTGCAAGACTTAGCCGAATTTCCCACATTTTCTACTTTATTTGAATTTCTTGTTGTTTTAAGTTATTTCGGTTGTTTTTGCTTTGAAATCCTTGTTGTTTTTCTTAGCCCTAGAAGGCACCGTCCTAGAACCATTATATAAGGTTCCATGCGGACAATGTATTGTTTACCTTTGATTAATAAAATATTGCACTTTCTCAAACACTAAGAAGTAGTCGTTGTCTCCTTCTTGTGTTAAACTTCTCGAGTGGTTTCCCCTTGAAGCTTGAAAACCGTGACTTATCTAAGCTAGCTCATAAGCTTAGTGGCGTCTCAACACTTTCCCTTGATCCTAGACTTTGTAGATAGCTCCCCAAGGACAGCTACCAAGTCAGTTGCATTGAACAACAAGGAAAAGAACCCAAGTCCATTCCTTTGAGTCTTTGTCAATCATCTGTAAGGTTCAAATAAGTTTGAGTCTTACATCACTTAAGCAAGAACAAAGTTTTGACTTTGAGGTTTAGTGGGATCAAAAGCCACTTCAACAACTCTGCCAGCAAAATCCTCAAGATAGATGATGAATTTTTTAGTGTACTAATTCATAAGGATATTCCTAATCTTTACCTATGCTTCAATATGCTGAAGAGTTTCACTTGCAGGCTTTGTAGACCATCTTTCCAGGAGCAATTTCCCATTGATTAAAGGTGTGAGCTCCTTTATCAAGGATCATTTGTAAGACATGTTCATACTTAAAGAAAAACTGGAATCTCTCTTAGGACAGAGCAACCCCTCTGACTCTGTCATAGAGTTGCCATTTCCTGGGAGATCCAGAATTAAGTCTAACATCTTCTAAGTTGCTGGATTTAGTGTTCTTCCTATGAGACTTAGTGAGTTCCTGTCAGAGGATATGTATTCACGTAAATCTGGGAGCAAAGCTTCCAACGAAAGATTCATCATAGCACTATCCATTAAATCGTCCATGGAACCTTGACTACGTGAGACGATTTTGATGGTCAGAAACAAGGGGTTACACGTACCTGATAGTTCTTGTTAATCAGGGTAATGTCAGAACAATATAAGGAAGCTTGTAAATCTTCAAAAGAGGAAAATGAGTGGCTGAGAAGATGATTTGATTGCTACAAGTGGCATGAACAGGAGAAAAAACCCAAACTTTGCTCTAAACACCTCAGTTGAAAGTTTTGGAACGTATTAGTGAGTCTAAATCCAAAAAGAGGGAAACTTATTAGCAAGACTTTAAAACATAAAGAAGATTTGCAGTTAGAGAAAAATAGACGCATAAGAAAAGAGGAAGTGAATTGAAGATTAGGCTTTGGATTGCGAGATTTGTACCACATGCCATAAACTTGAGATAGAGATCTCTATGAATTCTGTTTGCATTAGCCAAGAAAGTATAGTGACAAAGAAAATCAAATTTGTGCCTTCAATTTGGCTTTATACCGACATTGCCATGACGCCCTATCAAAGTTAGAGCCAAAGAAACTACATTAATCTTAAAACCATGTACATATTAGTTATTGACTGGTTCAAAAAAACACCAACTGAAACATATTTAAAAGGCATAAAATCAAATCTAAGAAAGGTTTCCCTAGGTAGAACTCACAAAATTGGGCCTATGAATCATTTCTAATCTCACAACAAGAAGAATAAAAAACTGTTATTTTTCAACAAGAAGATGACTCCAAAAGGAGAATATCAGCCCAGCCTTCCTCTCTCTTCACCTCTGAGCGTGAGACCCTTGTCTTCTAGAGAGTTTGGTTCCAATTTCATCAATCATTTCCATGAGATGATGCATAGTCTTTCATTCTTTGTTTCAGATGCTACAAGAGGTAATCAAAATTCATTTTTATAACGGAACAGTTGAAGTAAGAATGCGGAGGAATATGAAAAACCAAGAACTGTAGTTTTTAAGAGTAGCTTTGTAACTCACCTTCAATTCTTCATGAAGTACAACGAATACTTTCTTAAGACGTTTGTGCCTCTGCAGATTGTATGATAATACATCACATATATAAGAAAACTATGATCATGTATAAATGAGTAACTAAAACAGGGAAAAAAAACAATTATTTTGTTAAATCATTTTCTTTCAGTGATAAGCCTCTGTCTCTAAATTTTGTTCTATATCTAAATTTAGATATAGAGCTGGAAATTCATATGATTCCAAGAAAATTTCCGTACAAGGATTATATGAAAAGGTTTCATATTTAGGTTACAACAAGGTGGTTAGAGATAGAAGGTTACCTCCCCATATATGCAGTAACATTCCTTTAACTCCTCCACAATTTTATTATATCTCTCCACGTCCCTTCCTTTTGCAAACTCAAGATCTTGCCCTAACTTTTGAAAATCATCTCTGAAAATAGTGGAAACAGAGATTTCAATGAAGTTGATAAACTAGATCATCACACATATCTGAGGGTTATTAACAAAGAATTCATCTAGCTACCTGTAGCTCTCTAATCTCTTGTGAACGGAGTTGTAGATATCATATTTGTCACAATATTCCTCCACATAGGCTTTAAACCTGAAATAGAAAACCATTGTCAAATACTAAGAATTAAATTTTCAAATATTGAGTTTCATTTTACTCACTGCGAATGATCATTGATAGGTCCCTTAAGCTCAGCAGAAGCTTTCTCATATTTCAAATAGGAAGAGTCTGCTTCATCGAAAGATTTCAATAGCTTCTCCCGGAGAACACTGTCACCTGGTAATGAAGTTGCATCTTTACGTCCATTGATAGAATTTGCAACTTTGGCAGTAGCATGCCTTTTACTCTCCCTTGACGAACGGGATGTGGATGCTCGTTTTGAGCCATGCTTCATAATTGGCGCTTTTTTGTTTGTCTCTCCATAACCTTCCAAACTGCTTCCTACTCTTGCTCTACTATCTTTTTGTCTTGATTTGTAAGCTGTATTCTCTGAACTTTTATTGTGTGAGCCAATTTCAGTATCTGTACCTGTGAGGTTCTGCCCATGTGACTGCAACGCCCACTTTTGGGATCTTTCTGAATCTTCAACAACTTGTTCGGGAAATTCTTTAATACCATTGCTGGCAATTGAAGGAGCTTGCTTTTTTGAGTCAGATTTTTTTGACCTTGGTTTATCAGAGTGAATACCCAAGTTTTCTGAAGTGCTTGATTTTAAATTTAAATACTTATAAGAACTTTTCTCTTCAATTTGCTTTAATGCTGTGTCTTCGCCCAACGGCTCAGTGAGTTCGCCCAACTCCAGTTCTGAAACCTGTTTTTGGACCATAGGTCCATTTCCCTTAGGTAATTTTGCCAAATATGCTCTCTGGCTATCCAATGGAGAAGAACCTATGTTCAAGCCTGAAACATACTTGGCATCCTTTTCACTTCCATCCAGTTCCCCGCGTTTTCTATTGGATGTGTCAGAAGGTAATGAAGATCGCATGGCTGACTCACCATCTATTTTATTCCTTGGAACCTTATTCTTCGAATGAACATCATCTTTCTGATTGTCCCTCATGGCCTTTCCTGATCGACTAGAAAGCAATTCATGTGGAAAATGGTCACCTTCATCTGATTTACATACATTGCCCGAGGCATCAGAATGTTTCTTTAATTTACCCGAGCTATCAACAGGCTTCATTTGACCATGTCTATTCGACTTCTGAAGTCCTCTAAGTGGATCTATCGTTTGACTGGTAGAAGTGTTGAGAAGTTCTACATCATACTTGTGATCTGACATCTGAGAATCTTTACCAATGGTAGGTGATTGATTAGAGTTCTGGGATTTAATGTTTTTTATCTGCGCTGATTGCTTGCTGTAGTGCTCCAAATCAGGAGCTTTTTGGTTCTGGTCTTTGGCCAGCTTGTCAGAGATGTCATGTTGGTCATTTTTTATGCTATCCTTTGTTGTATTCTCTGTGTCATCAAACAACTGTCCAATAAAATTTTGGCGCTCTCTTAGCTTGTCCTGACCAGAAGCAAACTGTTCCTGCCCTGAAATGCCAACTTCTTCATGTGCAGTGGGACTGGTACCAGTTATTGCTTCATTTTTCCGGTTACTATCAAAAAGATTTTTACTGTCAGCTTCCGAACCATGACCTTCATCTGAACTGTTCCCCTCCACATCAACTGCATCAGACCCATTACCATCGATATCAACTGAATCAGAATCGTGACCGTCGATGTCGATCGCATCAGAATCATGACCCTCAATGTCAACAACATTAGAACCACGACCTAGGAGATCAATCGCATCCCTTTCAGCTGACTGTATTGTCTGACGAGGCTCTTTGTCACCATCGCTCATGATATCCACGTCCTCATCAGAACCTTCCTTGCTGTTTGAAGAAGCGTCACTATCACTGCTGCTCCCGCTGTCACTCCCACTGTCACTGTTATCACTATCACTGTCACTATCACTAGAGCTGCAAGCCTTGTCTTCTCTATTCTCAGATCGTCTTTCCTCATGAAGTATACCAGGTGAATGATACTCAATGTCAACATTTTCTTCTGCACTCAACCGCTCTGCTACATGCACAGGCGAACTGTTTTTTGAACCTTCTCCATTCCGCTCGCACACAGAAAATTTCTCCACTTTGCTGTCCCCTGGAACAGATAACTGATCGCGACTGCACTCAGTCATTGGCAGCAAACGCTGGTGTTCAGGTGAGCTGAAAAATAAAGGTTGTACTAAGACCAGATACACAATATAGGGAAAGATGACAGAAGTAAAATATAGAAGATGCATATGTGTTTTTTATAGCTTCTCGTGTGCATTCTACACTAAATTGGATAATAACAATTATTTAATTATAGAGTTCATTCTGCACTAAACAAGCAACGTTACTTGATATTCTTTTCTTATAACAGATTTTATCCTCATGCACCTACTTGATTTTATAAACCACGTGCATTACTTAAGAAATGATGCCGATCCTACTTCGTATGGTGTCATTGTACCTTGCGCTATCAGGTGAATGCTTTTTATAGCTTTCCATCTCCGGTCCTGATTTTAAGAAATACCTTGGAGCTTGGAAATGTGCAATCTGGTTATCAACAACGATTAGGGATACAATAATACAAACTGCGCCTCAGAAAACCACAAATAGTTTTCATGACTTACTTTTTTTACAATTGGTTCAATCTTCTTTACAGCATTAGGGATTCTATCTCCAACAGCTTTCTCTAATGCCTAAGGATAAATGGAGAGAGGGGCCATCAATCATGGTAGAAACCGACAATAAATATGAAAATAGCCATCTATTTGATATCTCGTTTATGTATTACCTTCAAGCTCATTGGAGCCTCTTTTAGGAGATCAACCAGCAGTGTCTGCAAATCTATTTCTTTATCAACATTGATTGCTTGGCGCCCAGATGTGTCCATTAACGCATTATTTGCCCAGCTTGATGAATCTTTTTCACTAGCAATCTTGTTCTCTCTGCCCTTTGTCTGCAATGGTGTGACATTCTCCTTAGCTGCGTGAGTTTTAGCAATATTCCCAATCCCATATGATGGAGGGGTATTGTACTGATTAGAAGGAGATGGTCCTGGTGAAGCTGATAGCCTATTTTTCACAGCAGGGGTAGAAGCCCCTGGTCTGAAAGAAGGCTTTGGACCACCAATGGGGACTGTCACAGTACAGCACAAGTGAAATATTTAAATTAAAAAAATCAGCAAAGGGAATGTAATAGCACCCAAGAGTCCTTGAAACTCTAATGTATACCACAGGCTCGTTGCAAAAATTTCTCTTAATACCTGGAGGTGGATCAACTTTCCGCTTCTTAGGTGGGGGTTCCTTCTTCTGTTTATTTGACATTCTCCATGGACTTGCTGAAAGCATAGGGAAGATGTTATAATATTATTTGTCATGCCCAAATATCATCACATGCTAGATATTCCAAGGTTTTGAACCCAAGAGATAAGAGAATCTGAAAACGCAGAAAAATTTCAAAGAAAAATGGCTATTTAAGCTCATGTTAAGGTTCTTAAACTACTGAGTTTGAAAGGAAAAGATAAAATGCCGGATGTAAAAAACAAGGTTAACAAAAATCTCATGTTAGCTAAACGAAATTCAAAAAAAAAAGGTTGCAATTCTCCAAATGGACACCAGATAATTGAAGAAAAAAGTTACCTTCAGCAAGAGCTAACTGCTTTGTTACTGACGGATTCCCAGGATCTAAGACAATTGCCCTGAAATAACCAAATATGTAAGATGTTTCACGCATGGACACAAATGTATGCAATTGTCACACGCAGTGAGAAACATTCTCAGAGTCTGAGAGTCAGGAAAACAGCAGAGTGTATCCAAGATGAAATTTATATAAGAAACCAATTTAAGCCATAACTAAACTTGGAATCCATGAAAGTAGAGGCTGGCATCCACAGAAGCCTAACTGCAATAAAATGAGCAATACATCTACCAATACTTTGTCTACGGATCCACCAAAGGTTATAAGATATTGTGTGAAAACTCATGAGAAGACTACCCCACCCATAGAAGACTGCAAACGAAGAAAAAGCCAGAGAGCAGAAACCTTTGCAGCTGAAGGACAGACTATGCTGAAAAAAGATATAGATATTGAGATGCAACTAAAATGTTTGGTTAGAACTTGTACTTGCGTGATTTGGTTCTTTGTTCAGCTTCAACTGAGCGCATCTTCATATGGCTTGTGGTTGACTCATCTAGAGTTCGTTGGATGTTCAATTTTCTCCAAGCACATCCAGCCTCGATCAGCACACCATTTCCATCTTCACCACTTTGGTGTTCTTCATATATATCACATAAATCACCACGCTCCCTAGACCACGTAAATTTGAACTCCTTTCCACCAACATTAATTATCTGTTTAAATCAAGGTCAAAAACAGCTAGACAGTGTCACTAATTATACGGTTAATTACACTCCGAAAATGAGGCGTGAAGGAAACGCATATTAGCAGATACAACAACTTCATCAAAACCAACAAAACCCAGATGCAGTGGGAAATAAATGACAAAAGGTATGCAAAACTAAAGCAGTTATTATGTTCAATCGATAACCACTACTAGCGAAAAACCATGGCAACACAAAGGCCGCAATTCGATGAGTAAGCAACCATTCCATACAATAATACATGCTCAACAATTAGCAAGTCATTTCTACCCCAAGAATTAACGAAGGGATTAATGTGATACAATTATTATCCAAGTAACAATAGAACCTTCATCAACAAACTAGTGCAACAGAGATTCTTCTCCACGGCCATAGTAACAGCTATATAGATGACTATAACTAGTATTAATGGCTAATGCAGAACTAAACTACCTTCTTCTCCAACATTAAATTATAATCTAATTTCAATGGGAGAGCTGTTTTCCCCAATTTTCACTATTCTAGGGTACCTTCATTGAAGTGAATTGTCAATATGTTCGATGGCACTAAAAAAAAAAAGAAAAGAAGAACGATGTAATCTACCGAAGCAAGCAAATTTAAAGATTCATCTAAGGCAATTCAACTAAAACAACCGAAATCGTCTTTCTCAAAATTTACAAATTTAATAGAAACTCACATTCCCAGTGCTATTGTTAGGAAACGCATCGAACTTGATCTTGGCGGTGTCACCCTGTGCCTCAAGCCGCTTGATCTCCTCCACCAAGTCAGGAGCCAAGCGAATGATCATTCCAAAAGCTGATGGACTCTCCTTCGGAACAAGACTAAAAGTTTCCTCAACCGTACGAGAAGCTGTCCCTGCAGCAGAAGACGCGACCGACTTAACGCTGGTAATATTCCGTTGGCGTGGGGCAGCGGAGGAGCCAACTCCTGAGGACATCCTCCCGACGGGAGAAGGATGCCGGTTTGTAGGAGGAGGGAAGGAGTTGCGGTTGCGGGGAGGTCCACCTCCACCTCTAGCGCCACCACGAACGGGTTTAGACGATCCTGTGTACATCCTCCGGTGAAATTGCGCCGCCGGTCACAGCAATATCTTTACAACCATGTATGTGTATGTATAGATTTAACTGATTGAGACGCGCAAGCCAGAGAGAGAGAGAGACGATGATTGGAAAGGAGAGAGAGAGGGCTTCTCTTCTTCTTCTTCTTCCTTTTTAAAAAAAAAAAAAAAAAATCTTAATTTGTTTGTCCAAACGCAACCGTATTGGGTTTTAGGTCTGATGTATTTTTGAAGCGAGGCTATAAAGCCCGACCTGGCTTGATACGAATGGGTTGTTTGGGCTTAGGTAACATATCATATTAGAGATTTGAATTTATAACATTTATATATCTTCGGGTTTATTTTAGGTATTTGAGATCTTTGTGGAAGGTTAACATTGAAACGAGAAAGAGAAGATCAGAAAAAGATTCGAATATTTTCTGTTATAACATAGAAAACTAGA
>OVAV01000266.1:0-21046 GCA_900406375.1 Iberis amara | reverse complement strand
ATAACCGTGTCAAGCAAGAAGAGTGCGTGACCGGTTCAACAATTAACATAATCCTTCTCGCTTTGCTTTAGTTACAAATGAAGAAAGTGATTTGTTAATGGTATTTCCCTTTCTCTATCTTCTAGCGAAACTCTCTCGACTCTCTCTCGCATCAATGCTGGAGACATGTGGTGAGTTTCGTTTCAGGCGAGCCACCACCTAGCAAGCCGAGCCATGTCTTCGCGACCCCCAAACTCACCGGCGAACTCCAAAGCCAATAAGCTCGCATGATTTTTTGAAGTCGTCGTCCCTTTACAAATCTGATTCTCTCCTTCCCCTTCCGATTCACCGACGCCGATTATGAAGATGGAAGTTGTGACTCTAAAAGCGGATCTGGCCAGATCTACTTTTTCGGAGTCGCAAGGAAGTCAGCAACGTTGTCAGAAGAGATACCTCAAGGCAGGAGCTCAGGACTTCTTCTCGAAGGGAAGCGAAACGATGTCTTCATCGCATTGATGCAGAGGCCAGTGCCGCATGCAGCCGACGTCAAACGAAGCCTGACGATAGAAGCCTCGCCTCTATAATTTCCTCGCCAAAAACCTATCTCTCTCTTTGTCAACTCGTCGTGGCACAAAATATTGACCAACATCTTTCTCCCATCAAAATTTGAAGCATCGTGTGGGTGGCGGAGTGAGCTCCACTTCAGCTTCGTCGTCGGGTTGTCGAAGGGGCAGCTCCGACGAAGTCGTAGTCTCGTCGGCAGAGACAAATACATTAGGGTTCTCTTAATGTGTTCTAGGGTTTTCTCAGGTTTATGGGCCTGGATCCGGACCCTTTTTCCTATAAAACCCAACTGAATTGGGATGGATGAGGATGGACGAGGCGTTCCCACTCTTAAGACTTTGCCATTTCCGGAAGATTCGTGGCTTTGTAAGTTCACTTAGTTCTCTTTTACTGGATCAACTTCCTTTTGCTCTCTTTACAGTAAGGTAGGTTTAGAATTGTCATAGGAGGAAGCTCTAAACGTTTATACTCTTTGCTACGATTAGTCTCGACCTCTCAGTTTGCTTTTGGCATAATCCTTCAGTTTAGTGCTCCTGCTTGTTTTCGTCGTCTATCTAGTTATTACTCAATTTGTTAGGTTTTACTGTGCTAGATGTGTTTGAGTCGTTGTTTTTGGATATCTTTTCCTGGTTTTCAATATATGGCTTGTTTGTTTTGGCTCCTGAGACGATATGTTTAGTTTCATGCTTTAATGTTCTATTATGTATTTCAACTTGTATTTCACTACTTATATATAATATTCTAGTTAACAAAACAAAAGTCTAATTAATTGGTTAAGCAATTTTATTTGTTTATTTTTCTAGTAACACATAATTTAATATTCAACAAATTTAATAATATTATTTTCTTAATACTTTTTTCATATATATATAGACTAGTAGATTTTTGTACGAGCCAATAGTGTTGTAATAGTTATCCACGAAACATATTCTTGTTGAGTGATTGGCTACATAAACAGCAGAAACATTCTGTGACAAAAATAAAATAAATGAAATTGTAACTTCAAATACATTATTCCACCTGAGGACAAAAATAAACATGGTTCCTTCCATGATTGTCATTCTTGGATAATATTTGCACGAATCGTTTCATCCGTCATTTTCTTTCAATATTTCTCTCCTGTCGTTTCTCGTCTTTACTTCTTTTAGAGATTCTCCGGTCGCAGTCACAGCCGCAAATAAACGGAACAAGTTTTTTGATTGCCGATGGAATCTAAGCTACTCGAAACCGCGTTTTTCAATTCCCCATCCTTGAAACTCGAGAATTCTTCTAGACCCGTCGCCGTCAGATCATCCTTCTGGACCGAAAAATCAAAGTATGGACTAGGTGGGTCTCTCTCCCTCCGACTCTCCCCAGCTTCTCCGATCCGGTAACGTTTTCTTATTTGGTTTGAGGGGAAATAGTCCGCCATTGATTTTGAAACTGGTGATAAAAAGCCATTGGCTTTTAATTGCTTTTTGACTTGTTCGTTCTGTGTTGTCAGTTTATTGATTAATGGCATTGATGTTTAATGTTTTTGCTGCAATTGATTAAGTTTTTGGATATTCTTAAGATTAGGCATTTGATGTGTGTTGCTTGTTTCTAATAGATACTCAAGAGGGCTACGGGTGGATGAGAGTGAGAGCTTGACACTTGACAGCATAAGACATTCTTTGATTCGTCAAGAGGACAGCATTATCTTCAATCTTCTTGAACGAGCTCAGTATCGTTACAACGCTGATACATACGACGAAGATGCCTTTGCTATCGAAGGGTTTCAAGGATCTTTGGTTGAGTTTATGGTCAGGGAAACTGAAAAGCTTCACGCAAAGGTTGGAAAAAAATCAAATGGAGTTTCAAAAGTTTCAGAGAATCTTCTTCCTTCTTTTTGTTTGTTGATGAATTTTGTTTGCTTAAATTAGGTGGACAGGTACAAGAGTCCTGATGAGCATCCTTTTTTCCCACAATGCTTACCTGAACCAATCCTTCCTCCAATTCAATACCCACAGGTTTTGCATCACTCCGCTGATTCAATCAACATCAACAAGAAAGTGTGGAACATGTATTTTAAACACCTTCTTCCAAGACTCGTCAAGCCAGGGGATGATGGTAATTGCGGATCCGCTGCTCTCTGTGACACAATGTGTTTGCAGATACTGTCTAAGAGAATTCACTATGGTAAATTCGTCGCTGAGGCCAAGTTTCGTCAAAATCCTTCTGCTTATGAAACAGCCATCAAAGAGCAAGACCGGACACAGCTTTTGCGACTTTTAACCTATGAAACTGTTGAAGAAGTTATCAAGAAAAGAGTTGAGATCAAAGCCAGAATATTCGGTCAAGACATAACAATCAACGATCCAGAAACTGAGGCTGATCATGATCATAATCCTTCCTACAAAATCAATCCAAACTTAGTTGCAAAACTCTTTGGAGAAAGAATCATGCCTCTCACTAAGGAAGTCCAAATTGAATACTTGCTTCGAAGGCTGGATTGATATTATTATCAGGAATCTTAACATTTTTATTCATCAATTTTTTCAAAACACAAAAGCTGCAAAAGGTAGCGAATCAAGTTGATTATATTATAGATGCAAATTATTGATAGAAACTTCTTTTTCTGATGTTCACAGAATTTTGAGTTCTCTACAACATTTTTAAGCATCAAAGTGAAGCTCCTGTGGATTCATGAACAATCTCATAAATAGATAAAACATTTTCAACGGTCAGTAAGAAGATGATGCACCATTCTAAAAGATCAGATCGTCTGTTCTGCATCACCTCTTGGAGGAAATGAATGTTGTGCTGCAGGTGAAAGACAAATACATGAATATTGTTTTATTGATAACAAAATCAACCAGTAATGTAATAGTTACCTCTACAAATTTTAGCTTAAAGTCCAGATTCCCGAATCTTTGAGTGACCTCATACTCTTCTCTAAGGTACTCATATATCTGAGCATATCTAGCCTCTCTCCAAGCGATCTCAGATCTATAAGTACACAACATAATACATAAGTCTTATTCGAAAGTTCAAAATTGAGCATACTTCTAATATATGATTTAAAAGAATACCTCTCAAACAAACCAACTCTGAGAATCACATCAGCTAGATTAGAATTAGCCTTTCCTACAAGCTGGAAGAGCTTTTTCCTATGCATTGTGAAAGTTCCGGTTTTTTCCATAGCACGGTTTATACCAGCAAACTCTTCCACCAACTTATCAACCTGAAAATTCCCAACATAAACCAGTTTCTTACAATGTCCCATGCTTTCATCTGTCACTCTGTGTCAAAACATATATAAACTTGTAGCGGGTTGAGATGGAAGAAGTTACCTGAGAAACAAAATAATCCAATGCGATACTTTGTCCAAGTACACTCCCAATTATACGGATGCTATCAGTATCCAAAGTTTTTAGAACGATGTAGTCAGGGCCACCTCGCATTTCCTCAGTCAATGTCGGCTTCTCCTTCACAGCATAATCTAACACAAAGAAAGGAGGAGTTCAACTAGTGAAGTAGACCTATGAGCCGAAAGTAAGATAGGACACTGACCATCTTTTCTCATTTCTATAAGCAATCCAGAAGCATGTCTACGAACAATATCGAGATAAGGTTCAACATCATTGTCGTCAACATTGAAAAGGACAGCAGAACCGTATTGAAAGACAACCATAAACCTGCAGTTGCTTACACTCTCCTTCTCGTCCAGTGACTGTGAAGAAGAGAAACACAACATCAACATTTACATTCTACTAGGTATCAGTTAAATGAACAAGCTCTAAGGCAAGTCTTGAAACTTCAAACAGTAATTTCACTTTCAGGTTCAACCATATGGAAACAACATTGCATCTCTTGAATATAACAGTAGGAAGATAATCTTACAGGGATTCCGGAAGTGAAATCGGAAAATTTGAGGGCAATAGAATTCGTAGAGCGAGAGGTAGGAGGAACAACATTGCATAAGTTGTCAGCTTGCATTCCTTTCAAATCGATACTGCCAAAACCATAAATCTGAGAAACCAAATCATAAAAAAGCACAAAAAACACACAACTACTCATTATATCTGGCAGTAAAACATTCAATCATCTAGATTCAAAGGTCAAAACTTGAACCAACAACACTTTGTTCACGAAAGATTTGAATTGTAGCCTCTAGAGATTTAGTACATATGAATTCAATAAGGTAAACGTACCTAGTGCTGAGAAAATAGGCTTTAATAGGGATTTTCCCTTTATCTTCCTCTTCCTTTGTTCCAAATTCGTAGTTTTGATATACATCACTTGACCCAGAATCAGAGTCATTGTTGTAAATCGAAATAGGAGACGGGAACGATGAAAAGTGTCGATTTTTAAGCAAACGAGACGCTGGATTTCGATGGAAACCAAGCGTCAGGTCTTTCAAAACACATGGAGAAAGGTAAAGCGATTCTAGTCTCTTTGAAGAATTGACTAATTGGCTACGAAGAAGAAGAGCAGCTACTGCTCTCCATCTACCCATTCACAGCAATCAAAAATTGAACTTTTTCTCTCTACTTTGTATATCTCTCCTCCAAATTCCTAGACTTCTTCTTTGGTTCAATTTCTATTGGAGATTCCAAAGATATGGCTACGAAGAATTTGCCTCGATTCCCGCCGGCGTCCCAACCTTGTTCACTCACGAACGATGGTTAACCTCAAGTTTTGGCTTCTCCATCGAAACGACAGCGTTTAACTAATGTAATCCTAAACGACTTTAAAACGACGTAGTTGTATTTGTGGATCCTAAACGACGCCATTTCTTAGTATTACTGTATTCGTAAGACTCGTATCCCACTTCTCTTGGACGGAGACTAAAAAGATTTGCTTCTCAGGCGAAGAATTCAATTTCTCGGAAATGGCGATGTCTGTGAATCTGAGAATCTCTGCTAGCTCAGTATCTCCTTATAATCATCACCATAATCGCCTCTCACTACCTTCTTCTAAGGTCCGATTTCGTATCTTTCTTTACTCTTACGATTCGGAATTTCTCCTCGCGTCATTATGGGATCTGGATACTATGAAATTCGCGACTCACTGTCCCGGTTTCGTGTATTTCTCAGAAGAAAGTTGATTAACTAACATCGATCTTTCGCTTACATGTCTGTATTTGTTTAGGAAGCATCTGAATGCGTATTTTAGTGGCAAATCAGGGTTTCATGTCTTAGCTCTAGATTTGCTTGTTCATCGCTGGATTTCTAAGCACTGTAAAATTTATTATCCCAATTTTTTTGTTATACTTCATAGGCATGTGGTTGATAGTTCTGCAGTTCACTTGTTTTCAATGTAGTTGATAGTTTAAGAAATCCAGCGACTCCATCTCCATGTCAAGGCTCCTGTTTCTTGTTGATGTATGTTTTAGGCTACAAGAACTTCATTTTTTCATATTTCTCCTACATTGGGCGTAAATATGTTTTTAGCTTATAGTTCATATCAAGTCCTGTTAATTATAGTGCTAGTGCCTTGGATTACTGATAGTTCTTTCTGGTAGATCTCTGCGGATGTTTTTACAAATTTGTTAGACAACCATGTCATTAAGTTTAGATGAGCTAGATGCTACAGTTTCTATATTTATAGATGTACAACAACAACTGAGTATTAAAATGCATCTAGGCTGATCTTCTTTCTTGTTTGATGGATATGTGCAGGTTTACTTCAGGGGCCTCATAAACAATGTCCTAAACAATTTGGATACCCAGAAATGTTCTGGAGTGGCTATCAGCCGTGAAAACACACGTAGTCAGGCGAAGCTCTTTGCAAAGAACAACGGAGACTATGAACTATCACCAAGCTCAGCTGATCAAGAGATAGAGAGCTTTCTCTTGAATGCCATCAATATGAGTTTCTTTGACCGATTAAACATAGCATGGAAGATAATATTCCCGTCACACGCTTCAAGAAGAAGCTCCAATGCTAGGATCGCAAAGCAGCGGCTCAAGATGATCCTATTCTCAGACAGGTGTGCGGTTAGCGATGAAGCAAAAAGGAAAATAGTCAACAACATTGTTCATGCACTTTCGGATTTTGTAGAGATAGAATCAGAGGAAAAAGTTCAGCTGAATGTCTCTACAGACGGTGACTTAGGAACCATTTACTCGGTCACTGTACCTGTTAGGAGGGTGAAACCAGAGTACCAAGAAATTGACGAGGCTGGAACCATAACTAACGTTGAATACAAAGATACACGTGATGGTTCTGTGGATGTCAGGTTCGATTTTTACGTTCCGGAGTAATAAGAAGGCATTGTCTTAGAGTTATTTCTTGTCTGTTTCGTGTTACCGTTCTTGAGGGAACATTCCATAGACACCTACTTGACACTCCCCCATGTATATATGAAGCAAAATTTTAAGTTTTAACTGTTATTGGCACTTCAATACTTGGGCAAGTTCATAGCAAGAACCCAACTTTAGTTTCAAATATTCTGACAAGTTCATAGCAAGAAGCCTATTGTAGTTTCACATATTCTGAGAAGTTCAGTCAGATGCAATTTTTATTGAGTGAACAAGTCGAAATATGCTCAAATTCATACAAAACATGGTGTGATGATGTTAGTACGATCATTTGAGGCTAGTATGGGCTGATACATATGGGTCCATAAGCCCATTAACTTGTTTATGACCGGGACCCGAATTTTGAATTTGTTCAGGTGTTCGTTCATCAATTGCAGTAGAATTTTCAAATCGAGTATTGGATTTCGAACTTGGGAGGTTTTTTGAGGAATTGGTTGTGGTTTTAGTGGGTTGAAACATGAGTGGTGATTTACTGGAATTTGAAAATCCTATAGAGGATGCAGTTTCTAGGCTCAGGTTCTCCCCCGCGTCGAACAATCTACTTGTTGCTTCTTGGGATTCTGTGAGTTTTCTTCGCTAAATCGATACAGTATCTGGTCTTAGAGAGGTAAGAAAGTTTGTTGGTTATTGATTTAAAGTTCCTTTTGGTGGTTGTGCAGTATTTGAGATTGTATAATGTGGAGAGCTCTTCGCTAAGTCTAGAATTGTACTCTCGGGCTGCTCTTCTTGATTGCTGTTTCGAAAACGAATCAACTTCATACAGCTCTGGTTCCGATGGATTCATCCGAAGGTTTGCAATTTCCTTACCAAAAGAGAGCATATTCATTATTCATTATTTTTTTTTAATATACTCTTAAGCTCGAAACTTGATAAACCCATGCTTGTAAGGAACTCAATTGTTTCAAATTACAAATTCGAGAATAAGATTCAATTGTTCAAATAAAAAAAGTGTTTCAGGTATGATTTAAACACCGGAGCAGTTGATACAATTGGAAGACATGACGACGTTGCAACATCTGTTGTGTACTCTCATGAAAAAGGTTAGCTTGTTAACTTATCTCAAGAGCTTTAACAACTGTCAAGGTCACTTGCTATAAACTTCAAGGATATCTATCAAGTAGTAACCATTATCTTTAAATATGTTGAATAGTGTAGTTTGGCATCTGTCAGCTTTAATTATTGCCAGTTTTGTCAGAAGATTATAAGATATTGACAGACAAATGAGTGTCCTAAAGCATTTCCACACCTACCTAAGAACATTTGCTCTGTTGGATATCAAAATTGCTATAGATTACACGTATGTATTGTTGGCACTGGTACTTAGTTATATTATGATATTTCATCATTTGCACAAATAAATGCACAGTTCTTAGTTTTCCGGTTTTGAGTTTTGAATCAAAGACTTTGGTACCATTTTATAAATTGTCTTATACTATGATGTTGGCAGATTGATTCAGAATCCATGTTGATTCTATTAAAAGTATTTTTTTGGTGCTATATATACAATTATTAAATCTCAAGTGCTATGATGCGGCTCAGGTGAAGTTATCTCCACTGGCTTGGATGACAAGATCAAACTGTGGGATACACGACAAGGTGAAAGACTTCTATTTTCGACTGATGCTGGTTCAGCAGTGGGATGCATCGCTGTATCTGGAAACAACTTAGTAGTTTGTGTAGAAGCATCAATGCATATATATGATTTGCGCAAATTAGATCAACCTTTTCAATCTTATGCATCACAAGTGGCGGTACCAATCAGATGTATCACCTCTGTGCCATATTCCACAGGTATACATATAACTTCAAGAACTATGATTTATGGGTAATGTGGCCATAATTTACATATCAACTGAGGAAAGATTGATATTATATAGACTAGGGGTCAGGTTTTGGTTTGATATTTAAGATGTTTATAGTTTCTCTCAAGCAGGATACGCAGTTGGCTCAGTAGATGGACTAGTAGCCTTGGAAATCCCTAATACATCATGCTCTAGTGAAATTGAGTAAGTCATATACCAAAATGATTCATTTGGTGAATTTTGATCTTTCTCACCGCAGGAATCCATTGGCTTGGATTCGATCTTTATAATCTCGACTTAGCTATTCCTCTGAATGTTTATGTATCTCCTTAATTCATGGCAGATACATGTTTAGATGCTATCCTAAGTCTAGGAAGGGAAGCCTTATTGGTGCATGCATAAACGCCATTGAGTTCAATCCAAGGTATGTTTCCCTAATTCACCATCTTTGAATATAAGATATGACTTATCCTCTCCTGTGGTTCACTCTGTCTTCTTGCCACAGTGGGTCAGGGACTTTTGTGACTGGTGACAATGAAGGTTACGTTATCTCATGGAATGCAAAAAGCAGAAGAGTACTCTCTGAGGTTTCAAACACTAAACATAGCTTCTTGTTTACTTTCTTGGCTCTTTCTCCATTAAAATGTTTTGTCTCTTTACACAAGCGGCCAAGGTACTCAAATAGCATAGCGTCTTTGGCATTTAACCACAATGGAGAACTCTTGGCCGTTGCATCAAGCCACAGTTATCAAGAAGCAAAAGAGAAGTGAGTCCCACTGACTGTTCTCACTGCTCTTTACTTTGTATCACAGAGTTACATCAAGAAACATTTATATGTCTTTTGCAGGGAAGAACCTCCTCAAGTATACATACACAGGTTTTGAAAGATGGCTAGCTTCTTGAGTTATTCAGGTTAATCAAGCATGAATCTTTACTTTGTAGCTATTTTGTTTGTCTGTGTTTTTATTGGTAACACGTTTAGCTTTGCAAGTTAAATTTATGGGAATTTAGACACAAATTGACTTGTGTCATGTAAAACATGTTATGATTGTATCTCATAACTCATAAGTCTATGCGTTTATGTTATCTAAATTATGAGCTATAGATCTTATATGAAAGATAGCATAGATATAGGTATAACAAGTTTTACATTGTATAGATATTGAACTTGAGATTTGGTGTGGAACATTTTTCTCAAACCTAAAGAACCTTCTAATGATTTATATATCTTTACTTGGAAGCACGCTTCATTGGTCATAGTGAGAGAAAAAAAACAAGAAACAATTAAAAGTATATAATTCCTTTCTTCATTACCAATCAAGTAGTAATTGCCCCCACAACATATCATTGCTTTCCATGGCCACCAGCTCATAGTTCACAATCTCGCAATTCATGTTATCATAAGTTTTCATAAACTTTACTAATAAACATGAGTTAGATGACACCTATATAAATGAAACTGATTATCAAGTAATAAAAAAAAAAACTTAAAATAGAAATAGGAAGGGAGTCACGGGTATGGGTAGCAGAAGAAGAGCACGTGGCTAGAAGAAAAGAAGCAAGCAAATGAGAACAAGTTTCACACTGTATGTCCCCATCTACCATTTTGTAATATTCGTTGGTTATCCTTCAACAATCAAACATTTACATTTCTTTGTCCATCCCATGCAAGTATGCAACCGAACAAGTTCATTATTATAGTTATTTATATAGGTCTACTTGATTAATTAAGTTTGTTAGTCGCCTCAACTTTTTTTGTCCCATTCTTTGACCTTTACGGTGCCAAGTTTTTTTTTAAATATAAAATCTAAGATTATATGTAAGATATATTCGATGTATTCGTAGTAATTAATCAAATATCAAAGACTCGAATTTAATCTTAAAATCAGACAATAACAAAAAAAAAATGAAAATAAGATATTGAAATGTACATTGTATCAATACCACAACATTGGCCGAGCACAGCTAGCCTAGTGGCGGATCAATCCCCACTTGTGACTCCGGCACCCGGGTTCGACCCGTGGAGGGTGTAGTTCTATTTAATTTAACATCTAACTTACTAACTTGAGACAAAAAAAAAAATCAATACCACAACATTGTTTTTTTTCTTTTCAATTTCATAATAAAGTTGGAATACAAACACAAATATTACAACAAAAGTTGACCATAAACCCAGAAAACAAACAAACAATAATACACTTTGAACAAGTCATAAGCCGGCAAGCCAAGTAATGTCTCCAGAGCTAAGCGATGAAATACAACCATAAACTATTAACCGCTAAACCAACTGAAAATCAAACATAACCAGCAAACCAAATCATCTTTACGGATGAATGCAGGAAACCAAACTATTGGAGCGAGAACGGTTGATAGAGATGAAGTTTTGCATCATGTTTGATGCTTGTATAAAGAAAGCCATCCCAAAGCCAAAACCGAGACCATAAACAAGTAAAGGTCATAACTGGCGACTACAAGGAACTTGAACTGGATAGATGGATTTGCGGAAAAATCTCAAAAAAGAGATACGAAAATCTGACAAAGGAGAAGGGCCATAAGAGACTCCAAAGAGGAAGCGGGCAACCTAGTAATTCGATAAACTAAAACCACAAAGCCTAAGGAGAAACAAAGACAATCTAACATAACAACCATCCAACAAATAACGCCAAAGACCCAATCCAATTTGAGACCAGCCTTTAGCACACCCAGCAACAAGAAAACCTTAGACCAAAAAGACATAGCCGAAGCTCAATCAAACTCGAACCAAGCAATCTCCACCGGAACGGGCCACTACAACCGATCACCGAAGAAAGTAGGCTACCAAATACGAAACGTCAGATCTAAGCTAAACGGCTTGGGAGCGACCATCGACCACCGGTAGCTAAGAAGGAACGTTAGCTCGAAGCTCTGTTAACTCGACAAGTCCAGCGTCGCAACCAAACCATCGCTCAACTAGCGCATTGTAACCCAAAAACTGGATGAAATCTAGACCACTCGATCTCATTTAACAACAAAAACTGACACCGACAAGACCGAGGGGGAAACAAAAGCCCACACTTAGAAGACAAAACCGATAAAGAAAGGCTTAAGAGGTAGAAAAGAGTCACTATAACCAAAACAAGGCAGACTGATGAAACGTAGGTGGCCAGAAACATCGAAGAGGACGCGAAAGAGAAGACACACATGGTAAGGAAGACAAAGCTGCGAAGGCGAACTGACACAAGAAGAAGCCAAAAGCGGTGAAACCGCATCTAAAACAACAAAGAACGGCGGCTCACCCCTAGCTACGGCAATACCACAACGTTGTTTTGTGAAGGAATTCCCAAATCAAAGACCTTAAAATCAAATCATACAAAAAATCTATCATCTGAAACAAATCTCTACTTTCAATTGGAATGAAAACCATAGATTTCGAAATAAAGCTTTGGATCTTTCCAAAATCCAAAAAATCACCTATGATTTTTTATAATCATGTTTTCGGTGAAAAATCATTGAACCTTAGGTAAATCAGTTGAAGAAAACTCTGATTTGAGCGAATTTAAGGCACCTTTGAGATTTTATTTTTTTCTATTTTGAAGTTAATTAATTTATTTAAAATAAAATGATTAATTTTTTAATTGTGTAAATGAGGATAAATTAGTCATCTTAACACACTAAACTACCAAAAATCAATGTGTTTTAAATTTTTTTATCCAATTAGCAAATATACAAAATAAAAACTATCCATAAAGCCAATTTTCTCAATAATAAAACACATAAAGTGTGGTTTAATTGAAAATGGTGTATGGTAAACTTTCCTTGCGACCAGATATCTCGAAAAACGGCTTCCGTGTTTTAAATATGTGTATAGTTCGAACATGGGAATATTTAAGTATTAAATTATACACTTGTAAGTATAATGGAGTACTTTTAATTAAGTTTCTAGGATTTTTAAAAGAATGCTTGTCTTGCTCATTGGTTTTCTCCTTTAATTGCAATCTCTACTACCAAGAAAAAGAAAGTAAAGAGAATAATAAAGAAGGAAAACGACATCCACAAAGAGGTCTTTCGTAATTAATGCTTCACATTTACTCCTTCACCCACACACACCTTTTGTCTCTTTTTAATGATCTATTGAGTTTAACCTAAAATATTCTCCATTATAATTAAATTTATTATTAACATTTAGAAGAAGAAAAATACATTTTCATATGTACATATTAATTGTAAAGAAGCATATTCTTGTCAAAATATTGCAACTTCTTTGGCCGTTTGTTTTGTGTTAAGACAGAAATCCATTGGATGCCTGTTTATTTAACCAAATGGTTGCCAGAGTACTGTTATCACATTTTAGAAAGATTAGTTCTTCGGTGTAGAATTGGGGAATCATTTTTTTGTCAGTCGAAAATAGTTTATATGTTAGATTTATTAGAAAATCGGGTGAGTGAACTATTTGAAAATATCACTTACCTTAGAAAAGGATTTAAGATTTCAGCCCTATCTTTTTTAGTTTACAAAAAAACCTGCTTTATTTAAATTTTTGATTTTTTACGAAGATCCACATTTCCTATGTAAAACAATAACTTTTCCAGGTAAAAAAAAACATAATGTTTTCGTCTCAGCATGCAAAGTCGACTTATATTAATTAATATTTTTTATACAAGTATATAACATGATAGACGTGTAATGTAAGACATTGGCTTTCGATCTAAATGGCCTTTTTTTAATAGAAGTAGCAAGAAAAAGGTAACTGAAACGCAAACCAATTACATAAGATTGTTTTTCTATTTTTTTGCAGAAAGTCAATTTTTTTCTGACAAGAGAGCCCATAAGAGACATTTTCACAGCTACCAAAGCTTTTTTGAAGAAAAAAAAAATTAATCGACGGTCGTTTTCTTGGTTCTCTGTTCTGTCACTCTCCATTTTCTCGGGCTACGAATATTGAAACTCAAACAAACTTTCAATCTACTTAATTTTATATTATTGTATACTAAGTACAAAATAGTCTTCCTTGTGATAATGTAAATTTCACCGAAGTTCAGATTTCTCTTTAACCAAATCGGTTTGATCTTGTAAAAATAGTGGGTAAAATGTTTACCACTTACCAGTTTGAAAGATTAACATTTAAGGAAGAAATTTTTTGGGAACAAAACATTTAATGTGACCTGATATAATTTATTACACAAGGACACATTGATTAAAAAATGTGGGACATGTTTATGTTGGGCATTAGGCTAAATATACTCCTTTTATTCCATTATATAAATTTTTTTAGCTAAACATATGTAAATTAAGAAACTTATTTTTTATTTAAAATATTTGTATATTAAAAACACTTCCACCAATATTTTTTATTGATTATAGAATATATAATAGCGTTAAAATTTACCTAAAGATATAAAAACATCTCGTATTTTGAAACAAAGAGAAATCTCTAAAACATTTTTTTTTTATGGAACGGAGGGAGTAGTAATAATTAAATTTTGGGAATTCTAAAACTACACTTTTTGTGTTCTAAAGATACCTTACTCTTCATAGTTAATTTTATAATTTTAGTTTATATCATAAATCCTAAAATCTAAAACCTAATCCATTCGAAACTAAGCATAAAATTCTAATTAGTGAATAGGGATTAGTGAATATAAATTCAAAAGTTTTAAACCTTTAAAATTCAATTGTTATATATGTGGTGTTTTTTGAATAAAAAATAGAATTAAAGTTTTAGAATAATTAAGAATGTATAATATTTTTGAAATATAAATTTACGTTTATTATTACAAACCGAATATGTTATGGGATTTGAAAAATGAAAGTAGAGTCCAAAAGTGTGGGGTTAAAACATAAAGGTAACAAAATCAGTGGGTAAAAATATAGTGAGAGAGTGATGACAATTTAACAAAGGAGAAAGAAAACAAAAGTGTTACTGGATTTGCCAGCAACTGGACTGTGACACATGATTTGGCCTTAGAGAAAAGGTAACTGCTTTTTCATCTACTCATTATAACTCTTCTCTCTCTCTATCTCTCTTCCCTCTCTTCCATGGTGGGTTCATTAGATCTCTGCACCAAAGCTCAAAGCTTTACACACAAGTGTACAGAGAGAATCTGAGAAGAGTCTTGGTTTCTTTTTGTATCTACTGCTTATTTACTTTTCACTGGGTGGTCAAATGTCTTCCTTTCTACTCTTCCTTCTGGTCTGAGAGTCCATGAAAGATAAAAATGTTGGCTTTTTGGAGAAGATGAAGATATAAAAGATACAATTTTATGTTTAATTTGAACTGAGTCTCGTCGATCTACATCTGGGTTTTGCAGCATTCTAGAGGAAAATGAGGAAACATGGATGGCAACTTCCTTACCACCCTCTTCAGGTTCTCCAAATCTAACTGAAATTTCTGTGAAGGGGTTTTTGGTATTAAAGGTGAAATTTTTTGGAACTTTCTTGGTAGGTGGTGGCTGTTGCTGTGTTCTTGGCATTAGGTTTTGCTTTCTACGTCTTCTTTGCTCCCTTTGTTGGGAAGAGGATGCATCAGTACATTGCAATGGGCATCTACACTCCTCTGGTAACCTAAATTTGTCTACTTTGCTTCTTCCCTTTTCTTCTATTGCTCTGGGATCAATAAAGCTTGAAGCTTTTAGGGCTTTAGAGTTCAAAATTGCCTACTTTATTGGCCGTTTATGTATTGTCTCAATTCTATTGTCTTTCTATATTAGGGAATTGCTTATATATCTTTTTCTGTAATTGGAAATTTGTTACTTAGTGAAATTAGGTTTTCCTGGTTTCCATCAAGAGATTAGAAGCCTCATGGATTCCTATTATGAACAAGTTAGCTCTAGATACTTCAATTTTGGGGGTATGGTTGAAACTTTGATCTCACATTTGTGGATATGCTATTTCTAGAGATATGAGTGTGCCACCATCTCAAAGTTTTAGAATGTGTTTGCAATTTTCTCTTTGTGGATGTGTTTGTTTGTATCCTCTTAGAGATTACTTAAGTGAATGACATTTTCTTTCCAGATTACATGTGTGGTTGGACTGTATATATGGTGTGCGGCTTCAGATCCTGCAGACCGAGGAGTTTTCCGGTCAAAGAAGTACCTTAAAGTTCCTGATAATGGGAAATTTCCTCAATCAAAGTATACAAAAGATGGCAATGGATCAACTACAGGTGGTGCTAAATCTCATGACAGCACATGTGTACACGATCCAGAAAACGAAACTAACAAGAAACTGAAATCATCAGAAAGATCGACTCTCCTGCGTTTGCTTTGCTCTCCTTGTGCATTGCTTTGTGGTTGTTGCAGTGGAAGAGAAGAATCTTCTGAGCAACAGATGAGCGAAGATGGGATGTTTTATTGCAATCTTTGTGAAGTAGAGGTGCGTGTAGCATTTCAAATCACAAAATTGATAATTATCCGAATCGGTAAATATTGTAATTCCATTTGCAGGTGTTTAAATACAGCAAGCATTGCAGAGTTTGTGACAAATGTGTGGACCGTTTTGATCATCACTGCAGGGTATTGAAAGGGATTAGCCTGAAAATTTCGTAAACCCTCCATTCTGTTTTAAATTTGTTCATATTCTTTTGCTTATGGATTTGTGTAGTGGCTAAACAATTGCATTGGCAAGCGGAATTATCGAAAATTCTTCAGCCTTATGGTATCAGCTATTTTCTTGGTAAGGTTACATTTATATTCTTTTGCTTATGGACTTTCTGTAGTGGTTAAACTTTGTTTATTCCTGTTGGTGGTTGATCTTCCAGCTCATTATGCAATGGTCAACTGGGATTTTTGTGTTGGTATTATGTTTACTTCGAAGGAACCAGTTCAATGCTGACATATCCATGAAGCTAGGAAGCAGCTTCTCACTCATTCCATTTGTTATAGTCGTTGCGGTTTGCACTCTATTAGCAATGCTAGCAACTCTACCACTTGCTCAGCTTTTCTTCTTCCACATTCTTCTAATCAAAAAGGTTGTTTCCAATGCTCAAGGACATGTCAATTAGGGGTGTGCATTCCTTTTTTTCGGTTTGGTTTATTCGGTTTTCAGTTCAATCGGTTATCTATTTGTTTGCCGAATTGAACCGAATATAATTTCGGTTCGGTTTTCGTTTTTAAAGTTCGGCTTTTTCGGTTCGAAAATCTTAAATTATATTTCGGTTTGGTTTATTTGGTTAATTTTCAGTTTATTCGGTTGATTTTTGGTTTATTTGACTAATTTTAGCGATTCAGTTTGGTTTGGTTTGGTTAATGTAACGGAACTTAAAATTGTTGCCGAACCAAACCAAACCCGAAAACCGAACTAAATTCAATAATTCACCAAATCGAACTGAATTAACCGAACATCGGTTCGGTTAATTTGGTTGTCAATAATCTTTAACTATGCGATTTACCCTAATTGAATCTTTCTTTAACAGGGAATCAGTACATATGACTACATAGTTGCACTGAGGGAGCAGGATCAAGAAGTTGTTGGAGGAGGTCAACAAAGTCCTCAAATGTCAATGATTAGTTCATTCACTGGACTAAGCAGTGCAAGCTCCTTTAATACATTTCATCGTGGAGCATGGTGTACACCACCTCGCCTGTTTCTTGAGGATCAGTTTGATGTAGTTCCTCCAGAGAATGCATCTGTAAGTTCATATGGAAAGAAGACAGTTGTTGAAGAACGTGTCAAGAAGAAGACACAACCTGTGAAGATTAGTCCATGGACACTAGCGCGTCTCAATGCAGAAGAAGTTTCAAAAGCAGCAGCAGAGGCTAGAAAGAAATCCAAAATAATTCAGCCAGTAGCGAGGCGAGAATCTCCATTTGTTGGGTTAGAAGCAAGTAGTAGCTTTGGAAGCAGTGGTCGTAGAATGTTCCCATCAAAGTTCGATAATAACAACGGGAAGCAGAGAAGGCAATCTAAGCGCATACGCTTACCTGCTGAGTTACCTTTAGAACCGTTGATGAATGTTCAGACAAAAGCAGCTATGGAAACATCAAGTAGTTCAAGGCTAGGTCCACTTCAGCAAGAAGCAAGAAGTGCGTTTCAGACAAGCAGAGCAATGTCGAGCTCAGGAGGTATGATGGTTACATCTTCACCAGAGAGCAGCTTAGACTCGCATGATATTCAACCGTTTAGAGTATCGTCTGAAGCAGAAGATACAGCACAACTGAACGGGTTTTCTTCAGCTGTTGGTATGATTGGTCAAGAGAGAGGACAAGAACAATCTATGATGATGATGATGATGCCATTATCAAGGTCTACAAGTGATGGCTACGATGCATCTGGTGGAGAAGATAGTGATCAGGTTCCTTCTAGAAACATTCACAAATCAAGATGACTAGTATAAGATGAGAATCCTTTGGAGCATTCTTTGATTTGTGGCTGGTCACTTTCAAATGGTCAACATTCAAAGAATCAGTGACAGTGGATACTAAAGAAAAGAGGACTTTTGTAGATTTTTATTTTAAGCAATTTGAACATGATATTTAGGGATTGACCAGAGATTTCTTTGTGTCATTGTCAGGAAAAAAACCTTTATTTTTCTTTTAAAAAAGTCAACTTCTTAATTTTAATTGCTTGAAGTTGAGGTGGTTGAGCCGAGGAAGGTTTCTAGAGTTCATAGCAGATCCATTAAAACTATTTCCAGATTAATCAAAAGGCATCTAAACACCCAATGATTGTAACAGCTGTTATAAGGAAAATTTTTCAGACATAAGAGAAGCATTAACACTGATTCTTTCTGTAAATGTTAATAACATTAATATTGTACAAACAAAGGCTGATGTGAACATAGCATTTGTTAACTACATACTCGAACCTGTTACTCTTAACTTTTGATTAGCCATCTCTTTTTCTTCCAGAAATTAGAAATTTTTCACATCCTTATTTTAAACAAACCAAGCACATTCGTTGTCAATGTATTAAACAAATCTGGTTTTTTCTACTTGTTGCTTTTGCCAAAAAGTCTACTTCCTTGTTTATTGTGCTTATAGTGTTTGTTTGGTCTAAGGTCTTGAAATTTCTTTTGTCTTTAGTATTTTGGTATGTATTCAACTACAAAACTCATTTTGTTTATGTCAATGAATGGGTTTTAACATCCACTAGATTCCTAATGACTTATGCATCAACCAATATAGTACCCAATAAAATCCATTAGATTCAAAAGATTGAATACATGCTTCAACCAAAATACATATAGAATTAAATCTCGAACAAAATACAAATAGATATGTTGCTTTAATAGAGAGTATACGATTCTGTTACGATTATGAGCTTCCAACTCAAAACCAATTGGTAATGAGTGGAGTGGTTCATATCCAGTGCAAATCTCTTTATTATCCAATGTGGGAAGTGTTGGCACTCAATTTTATTGGAAGTGATATTCATCACTTTTCCGGCGAGTTTTCCGGCAAGGTAGTTGATCGGAATTACCGGATTATGATTGCAATGGAAATGTAGTTTGGACTACAACTTTGAATATTTAAATGCTAAAATTGGATTTAATTTGAATGAGAAATAAGACAACTAAATGAGCTGAATTATCTGGAAAGACTAGCTAGCTTAGCTAGGTGAGTAAAAGGACAGCTCAACCAAGCTCAATGAGCTGAATGAGTGCTGACCTAGCTGGGTGGGCTGGTCAGCTAACACTCAAGCGTAGTGAGCTAAGGAGTGAAGTAGCTTCCATGTGAAAGGTCACCAAGCGAACAGTTGCAACCGTTGGCCAAATGGGAACCAATTGAAAAGGTGCAACGAAGGGGTGTGTCTTTTCACCAAAGGTCACATCCTTTCATGTGAAAAGGTGTCTTGACCAAATGTCACATCCTTTCACATGATGCCTCTTCGTCTCCTATAAATAGAGACCCCCTCTATTCATTTTTTTATCATCCGTTTCTCAAATCAATATCAGAAAACATGGTTTTCGATCTTGACTAAAGAGAAAAAAAAGATAAAACAAACAGTTTCAATAAATACCCTGTTCCAAAGTCTCGAGAGTATTCTCAGAATGCTAAGGTCGATAAGCTTTGTTAAGAGTAAAGCTTAACAAAGACAAAATAATGGTTGTATCTTTGGATTCTGAATCGCAGTAAACCGTCTTACTACGGGGGGTTTAAAGAATTAAGGAAAGAGTTTCAACTCGACTCCGTGAGTTACTTAATTCGTAATGGTTTAAATCGGTTTTAGCTCGGTCCGGTTTATCGGTCCCTCCAATCTTATTTATTTAAATCCACTTTTTAGCTACCGCTTTAAATCTGATTCGAGTTTTAACGATTTTCTAAAATGTTTTTCCGGTTCACGATTCGTTAAAACGTTTATGCGAAACTTTATTGTTATCTCAAAACACATAAAAATCACTCCCTAGGATGGGTCCGAAAGGGTGCGAACCAAGGACGGGTTCGAAAGGGTGCTAACCAAGGACGGGTCCGAAAGGGTGCTAACCAAGGACAGGTCCGAAAGGGTGCGAACCAAGGACGGGTCCGAAAGGGTGCTAACCTAGGACGAGTCCGAAAAGGTGCGAACCAAGGATGGTTCCGAAAGGATGCGAATCAAGGATGGGTCCGAAAGGGTGCGAACCAAGGATGTGTCCGAAAGGGTGGGAACCAAGGACGGGTCCGAAAGGGTGCGAACCAAGGACGGGTCCCAAAGGGTGCAAACCAAGCACGTGTCCGAAAGGGTGCGAACCAAGGACGGGTCCGAAAAGGTGCGAACCAAAGACGAGTCCGAAAGGGTGCGAACCAAGTACGGGGTCGAAGATGTGCGAGTCGTATATGGGCTCGAAGAGGTGTGAGTCGTAGAAAAATCTGCCGACAACCTAGCTGATCCCGTTCACTAAAGGTTTGGCAAGAGATCAAGTAGAAAAATCATTAAGAGGAATGGGTTGAAAAACCTTTGAACAAAGATGAAGTTCTATGGTAACCCTACCTAACTGACTGGAGAACCCATGAAATAGGTTCAAGGGGACAACAACTTCAAACTAAATCTGACCAAACACTGTGAGACTAGTTCTCTACCCAATTCCCAACTTCAAAAGTTTAATGATGAAACAGTGTAATCCTGTTAGTGATAAGGTTAAGCAAGAAGCGTTTAATGATTCCATAACTTTATGAGATGAGTATTACAGGGTACTTTTGCAAAAGTTATTGGCATATCACCTAAATGAGTATGAATAAGGCTGATTCTAGGAGAGAGAAGGAAATGCTATCTTTCCAAGTTCACTCATGATACCAGGTTTGTTCAGGACCAAAATTAACACAATAGAGAACTTAGTTCTGCGATAAAATGAAATTGTGTTATACATGTTGTCTAGGTTTACATCTAAGTCTGGGGGTTCAAGACATCACTTTCACTCCCTGGCCGAGTAAATCTAATATGTATTAACTATGACTGGTTCAAGGCTGAAAATGCTACCAGATGCAGTGTAAAAGACTGATACATCTCCCCCATTTTTTGAGAAAA
>OVAV01000265.1:0-21057 GCA_900406375.1 Iberis amara | reverse complement strand
CTTTCCAGATGAAATAATCATCTCTTGAGGGAATTGGTTGTAGCAGCTTATTTGCAAGGTAATCGTCTTGAAAAAACCAAAAATGCAACTTCTCCTCATTCCATGTTTGAGTTCTTTCATCAATAAGCTCACTAACTATCATGTCAAGATCTATAGATGGTTGTTTAATCAATGGAGATCTCTGAGAATTACTGCCAATCCATCTATGAGTCCACACATAACTTGATAGCCCATTCCCAATCCGTTTTAACAGCCCTTCCTTTAAAAGATCTCGTCCTATTAATATGCTCTTCCAAGCATAAGAAGGCCTAGAACATAACGCCACATCTAACAAACCTTCATTCACAAAATACCTACTTTTGAGAAATAGCGCACAGAGACTATTAGGATAGTGTAATATTCTCCAAGCTTGTTTCCCTAAGAGGGCGTCATTAGTGCATTCTATGTCTTTAAAACCCATACCCCCCAGATTTTTTGGAAGACACAATCTTTCCCAGCTTACCCAATGAATCTTTTTTTTGTGTTGGACTTCATTCCACCAAAATTCAACCATAGCCGATGTTAGAGCATTATATGTGCCTTTTGGGAGTTTAAAACAGGACATCGCGTAAATCGACATTGCTAAAGCCACCACCTTTTGTAACACTTCTTTGCCTCCATGAGATAATTGTTTACTAAACCAACCGGAGAGTCTTTCTTTGATTTTTTCATGAATATAGCTTAAGAGTTTTATCTTTGACCCACTAAAAGCTTCCGGCAGACCCAGATACGTGCTAGCACCACCCTCATTCGAGATTCCAAAGATATTCTTAATTTCAGATTTAGTCTCAATTTGAATGTGGTTCCCAAAGGTTATGGAAGACTTTGCTGCATTTATACTCTGCCCTGAAGCCTTTTCGTATTGTTTCAGAATATTAAACAATTCAGCACATTGATTAGGATCGGCTTGACACACGAAAAGACTGTCGTCTGCGAACAGCAAATGGTTGATGCTTGGCCCTTGTGGTGCAAATCGGATTCCCCGAATTAGACCAGTTGCTTCTGCTCTATTAATTGCATTACTCAAACCCTCCGTACAGAGTACGAAAAGAAAGGGGGACAAAGGGTCCCCTTGCCGTAAGCCCCGCTGCGGAGTAATAGAGCCAAACGGCTGATTATTCATTAACACTGAGAAACTTACCGACGTTATGCACATCATCATCCATTGTACCCAAATCTCGTGGAAGCCTAACAATTGCAAAATACTTCGGACGTATTTCCACTCAACACGATCGTAAGCTTTGGACATATCTGATTTTAACGCTAGAAATTCCGCGGAAACATAGGGATGAGTACGGAGGTTATGCACAATCTCATGGGCTATGAGAATATTGTCTGAAATTAACCTTCCCGAAACAAAGGCTGATTGGGTGGGAGACACGATGAGGGGAAGAATAGGTTGTAATCTTCTAGCTAAGATTTTGGAGACAACTTTGTACAATACCGAACAAAGGCTTATAGGTCTCAGTTCCGTCATCTTGGATGGGTTTGGGATCTTTGGAATGAGACATATATTCGTGAAGTTCCAATCTGACGGAATTCTCTTAAGCCTGAAGGAATCTTTAACTGCTGGAATGAGTTGGGGCTTAATTTCTGTCCAGAAATTTTGAAAGAACAAAGCTGTCAAACCATCGGGACCAGGTGCGCTAGTCGGTTTTATGGAAAACACCGCAATTTTTATTTCCTCTTCGGTCACCTGCTTGATAAGAGTTTCATTCATACTATGCGTAACTCTCGAATTCAACCCTTCAAGAAATTGATCACACTATGTTGGCTCAGATGAAGTAAAGAGTTGAGAGAAATATTGAACTGCTATTGCTCCTTTCGCTGCCTCTGTTTTTTGTTCTTGACCAGATAAATCTATCAGGCTCTTAATCATATTCTTGGATCGAGATGTTTGTACGGCATAATGAAAAAACTTAGTGTTTTTGTCACCAGCTTTAAGCCACTGATTTCTGTTTTTTTGTTTCCAAAAGCCTTCCTCCTCTTTGTACTCTTTGACCAAAGCTTTTTTAATCACCCAAATTTTACCAGTATCTGCATAAGATTTAGATTGCTCAAATTCCAATTCATGTTCCAAATCCTTAATCTTATTGTTGGAATTCTTGGGGTGGTTCTTCCTCCATGTAACTATGCAATCTTTATAGGCCTTTAACTGTTGAGAAAAAGACAAATGTGAAAGACTGATTTTCTTGACCCATTCCATCTTGATACTCTCTTTAAATCCTTGTTCCTTTAATATTCTTGCATCAAAAAGAAACCTGCTGCGATGATTCTTCTGTCTTGTATCCAAGATAATGTGTACAGGACGGTGATCCGACCCTCTTTTCTCAAGAAAGAATTGTTTGGCAAATGGGAAAATCCCATTCCAAATTTTGTTGGCAAAACACCTATCCAAACAAGATCGGATCCATAGCTTATTTCTTTTTCCACTCCAAGTAAATCGATCACCTGAGCTTTGTAGTTCCTTTAATCTGCAGCGTTTTATCATATTTACAAAAGGTTGAAAGAGGCTATTAGATCTCCAAGGTCCACCCCGCTTTTCTCCATTGTGGAGAATATCATTAAAGTCCCATGTCATACACCAGCCTTGTGATCTTGAAACACCAAACCTTGACAATCTTTCCCAATTTTTAACTCTAAGCTTAAATACAGGATTTCCATACACAAAAGAGGCAAAAAAATGCCTTGTCATTCATTATAATAAAGGTTTCCACAAGGTTTTTATTCGAATAGATAACTTCAATATTTACAGACTCTTTCCAAAAAAGGGCTAGACCACCACTAAGGCCTAAGAGATTGACTGTAAAAACATTCTTAAAACCCATCCATACACCCAGATCAACTACTACATCCCTGCGATTCTTAGTCTCCATTAAAAACATAATATCAGGAGAGAGAGCGAACCTCATATCTCTGAGTCTAGGAACTGTCAAGTTCTTCTCTATACTTAACCCTTGACAGTTCCACACCAAGATACTTATGGCTCTTGTGACAGTTCCTTCGGTGGAACTGTCACAAATTGCTTCTTCTTTGCTTTATTGAGATGATCCCTTAGATCCTCCTTCCGCTTTCGCTTACCTCCACTTGCATTAGTATCTTTTTCAACTTCCATCATTACTGTTGTTACCCTTAGAGTTGGAGATTGACGGAGATGTTTAGGGGGTCTTTTCCTTGGAATCTTGTTGATAACTTTTGTCCCGGATGGACCAGGCAACAGAAAGCCAGGTACCTGAACCGTTGGACAAGAGAGATCATAGTTTACCTCATTCTCTAATTCAGTGAATCTATTTTGATTTCGGAATTGAGCAGGTTTATGAGGCAGTCTTGATTTTGAACCAGATTTAAAGGCTCCTGCCATCAGCTTTGGCATCTTTAGTTTTCCTGCACTACCAGATTCTTCTTGAGCCGAGAAATCAAAGACAATTCCCTTTCCTTTATCTACATTGTAAGACACAATTGGAGCTTTCTCCAGCCTTAAGATCGTTTGCTGGCCTATGGGGTCATCTTCAAGATTTTGAATAGAGCATTTAACTCTGTCTTCCCTAATTCGTTTTTCTTCAATAGGTGAAGCAAGTAGGTATCTTCTCATTTCTTCCATTACCTCTGGAGCGATCTTAAGCTGACCTGTAATTTTATTGAACCCCACTTGATTCTCTGATAATACTCCAAAAAGAGGATCTGATTCTGAGAGAACCGGATGATGGTCCATCGCTTTTTCTGGTTCCGGGAATTGATAGTCATCATGCGAGTGAGAGTAAGTGGAGCACTTCCTTGGACACTTAGATTGGTCATGGGTGAGACACTGGCAAGAAAAACACCGTTTTTGAAGCCTTTCATATTCATATAACACTTTTGTTGTATCCCCATTGGGCAAAAGGACTACCCTGTATCTTCTCAGAGGTTTGTTAACATCAATCTTCACCTGAATTCGCACATACTCTCGGATATGAGATTTGGTTGGGTCAAAGGCCACTTCAATTACTTTGCCAGCACAACCTCCAAGCTTTTTTAACGACTCCGCTGTGTAATCGTTGATCGGGACATTTCTGAGCCGAATCCAAACTATCAGACTTTGAAGGTGATCTTCAGGTGGTTTACGTTCCCATCTCTCAAGAGCGAGAGCCCATTGATTAAAGGTATGAGCACCTTTGGTTATAACCATCATCAGATCATGCTCATACTGAAACATAAACTGGAACCGATCTGTTGAAAGAGCAATACCTCTAACCCTTTCATATATTTGCCATTTTCGAGGCATATCCAAGATTAAGCTAGACATGCTTTGACTCCCAGGGTTTAGAGTACGACCGACTAAGCTCAGATGATTTTGCTCAAAAGAGGAAAATTCTGGTAAATCTGGGAGAATGAGAGGTTCTTCATCATCTTCTAACGCCATCCCTTTGAACGCCGAGTGGAGATTGTCTTCCATAAGAGAATGAGTACAATCGCTGAACCGTTGCTGTTCAAGGAACTGATGAGCAAACCCTAGATAAGATGAAGATTTGAGTGGAAAGTATAACTGTTCACTCAAAATATCTAAGATATTTGTGGAATAAAGGGGAAAAGACCCAAACTTGGCTCTATACTCTTGGAGGAGACCCTCTTAAAGAGAAAGAGAGTCTTAAGCAATCGTTTCAATCGGATAGTCGATATACTTAAATATGGTTATTATATCAGTTATTGATAAACAAATCATAATGTACAAAAAAGTGAAAATAGTTGTTTGTAGAATTATTTGTTTTACTTGTGTACTAGATGATTTTTCGCGTTATGCGCAGAATAAATATTATCTTATGAAATGTAATTTTAAGTTATAATAACACAAAAATTTATTTTAGTTATGACTACAAATTTTTGTGTAAAAATGAATATATAAATATAAAAAATTAAAATAACATTTGTTTCTAATTCTCTATTATATTAAAATATATTTAACATATTAATTTTCAAAGGTATTATTATATATGTAAATAGGTGGAGTGTATGAATTATATATTAAAATAATTTATAATTTCAATATATGATAGTAAATATATAAAAAATTATTATTAGTAAATAATATATATATATATATATATATTTGTAGATTTGTTTGGCTACGTGAATAGTATGGACATTTTTTAGTTGTGTTTGACTATAGAGATAATCATTTAATTATTTGGACACTATTATTTTAATGACTTTTTATTTGTTCATTAGACTAATGTTATATAATATAATATTCAAAAATTTTAATGTTAGTTTTAAAAAATCTTCTCTGGAGATATTATTTTTAAAATGTCAAACATGTAATATATTTTTAATCTACTGTTTTATCTGATATACTAAATTTGTTATCGGTGTGATATGATTGTTTACCACCGAAAATAATTCATTATCTTTAAATTTTAATATTCATAGAAATAAAAAAATTATCAAAAGTTTTTAATATATACAATTAGCTAAACTAAAACTAAAACATAAACGTAAAAAACCACTAAATTAGTGGATTCAAAAATCATATGTCCAAACTTCCTGCCAAAAGCCTAAACTCGTGAGTCCATGGGCTTGTTCCATAGCAAACGATTTTCAAGCCCATTCAAAACACATCATACGACCAAACCGGACCCGGTTAGTATGTAAATTGCACAACATAATGATTTCATCAGCTTGATTTTATTTGTTGATGAAACAAATACGCCAAGAAAAAACAACATAAAAAAGGGGAAAAGAAGAGTTCTCTGCAAATATATCATCACCGTCATCGTCTTCTTCAAATCTAATGATCTCTCCAAAACCCTAATTTATCTTTCTCTTCTTTGATCGATTTTGTTAGTCTCTAGCTCCTCCGTCTCATCTTATCATATCGGGATGCTTATTTGTGGTCGCAAATTGGATTCTCCAGCAGTCTAAACCCTATTTTCTTCTTCGTCTTCTAGGGTTTCGGGAAAGGGCGGATATTGAGTAAAGGTTAAAGGATGTCTCTTCCGCTACTGGAGTGTAAGTACGTGACGGAGGAGTTTGTTCGCGAAGGTAAGAATGGCAACTATGGTTCCAAGCTGCCCAGTTCCGTACCGATACTGCGCTTTCTGTACGAGCTATGTTGGATTATGGTACACGCACACAAAACACCTCTTCCTATTCTCCAATTATGCGTAGCTCTATGCAAATGTGTTCGGGTTGCTGAAGGTGGATCGTAATGGATTATCAGGTCCGTGGCGAATTGCCAATTCAGAGCTGCAGGCCAGTGTTGGAGAGGGTGAAATTTTTGGAGAATCCGTCGAAAGAAGAATTAGCTTCCTGTTTTTCGGATGTCGTTACTCAGATAGCTCAAGACGTAAGTCTTTCCAATACTTTAAGCTTTCTTTGAGGACCTAAAGCTTAATAACTTTTTGCACCAGTAACAATATTGATCGTTGGATTGTTTGCCTTCGTGTTCTTTGCTTCGTTTTGCAGCTTACTATGTCAGGAGATCAACGTTCTCGCCTAACAAAATTGGTCAGTACTATATTTTTTTTAACCTCTTAAAACTTGATGGTGGTTGATTGTGAACCAGACTTATAGCTCTTACTTTGAAATTGCATCTTGAAATTAGAGACAACAACAATCACGTAATAGCATTCTGTGCTGAATATATCTGAGCCTGTGTTGTTTTGTTATCAGTAGTATCTCTGTTAGTGTAGTTCCACCCTGAATTTCCATTAGATGCATGATATAACGTTCTCTGAGCTGCTTACCTGATCAGTTTTTGAGTTATATAGCACGTCTTATTTTAATGAATTTGATGATTACACACTTTAGTCTCTTCCTTGAAACATGCTGTATGTTCTCATCGACTATATCCTTAAGGTTTCTTTTCATACAGCTACCAATCAGTTTTTTCCCCTTTGTAGGCGAAATGGCTCGTGGAATCACAGATCGTCCCTCAGAGGCTTTTCCAAGAGCGCTGCGAGGTAAACATAATGTTACGTTCTGCTAATAATTAATCAGAAAAGTGCCTATAAAAAGAGTAATATGGGGAAAATTATTATATTGATGGATAGTACTTAGAAGAGAAATACAGCTTTGAAAGGGTTCTTTGATAGAGCCCCCTCTTATTCCCTCTAAACTTTCACTCCATTCTCGTCACTCCTCACTGATACCCCTCATACAATCATACTCCACATGGTACAAAAGGTTACAAGAACGAGTTTGGTGTGTAGATAGAGACGGCTAATTGATCATGGTAATTGTAGCTGCTAAGGTTAGGTTGTTAGTTCTTGAAGTTAAATTTTAAGGCTGAACCTCCTAAAGCTACAGTAATCCCTTAGAATGTAGAAAGGTCCAGAAACCAGTGGACCAGTTGTTCTCACTACATAGCCATCTACTTCTCGCTGTAGGTGTAAATGATAGGAGGGTGCAAATTATAAACTGTATCATTATCCCATTTAAGTAGTTTGTTCCCAGCTAACTTCTCTAATTTCTTGATTAGTAAGGAAGTAACTTTTCTGTATGGGCTGATGATTGATTTTATTTATTTTCCTTTAGGAGGAGTTTCTATGGGAAGCTGAAATGGTTAAAATTAAGGCCCAAGATTTGAAGGGGAAAGAGGTGAGGACTTCACACATCTGTGACCGCTGTATTAATGTGAAATACAAATTTGCGAAAGGGATAGTCTCATAGTAGTAATTACAGGATGATATTATCTTGTTTACTCATAAATCCAGGCGTACTGTAGTCTGATATATTTAATAGTTACTTTGAGTTTACTTTTGCGGAAGTTTTTTATCGGAGTCTCTCCTTGTAACTGCTGCTCACTGTTTAGAACTAACAATTCTTGTGGGTGCTACTCAGGTGCGTTTAAACACCCGTCTTCTGTACCAGCAGACAAAGTTCAACTTACTCCGTGAAGAAAGCGAGGGATATGCCAAATTGGTTAGTTATTTGCTGTTAAACTTTCTGTCCAGTTCTTTTCCATGCTTTTTTATTAGATACATCTTTGCTCTTTACTTCTTTTTCTCTGCAATCCATCTTAAGAAATTCTCGTCCTTAATTCGTGGAAGAATGATCTCTTGACAATAATGATTTGGCCTTTCATTTTCACACGGGTCCAGTTGGAAGGGAAATCCTCTGGTACTTTAATTATAGTATAGTTTTGCAGAGTAACTGATATTATTTCTGCAGAGTTTTTATTGATTTGTGGAGTTTCATTGAAATTTCAAATAGACAATAAATTAACTTATTACAATAATTCCTTTTGTGGAGTGCAGGTCACCCTTTTATGCCGAGGATCTGCAAGTTCTTCGCATAATGCATCAGCCGCAACTATGGGAATTATTAAGGTTTTGATTTTTGCCAAAACATTATATTTCGCAAATGCATTTCATTTACTTTTTATTTGAACTGAAATACTTCCTGCAGTCATTAATTGGGCATTTTGACCTGGATCCAAACCGTGTTTTCGACATTGTAAGTCCTCACTGTTGCTTCTCTCATTGTTTGTTTGTTATCACAGAATGCATCGATTTGTCTTCCCCAATTAGTCATGTACCCTCTGTCTGTGATGAATAGGTTTTGGATTGCTTTGAACTTGAACAAGATTATGAAACATTTCTCAATTTAATTCCTATCTTTCCCAAGGTTTGGAATGTCTTCCTCTTGTTATCATATTCTACCGCTTAGCTTGAGAGGCTATTTTTTGCTAAAAAGTTCTCTTTGATATGCAGTCTCATGCTTCACAAATTCTTGGATTTAAATTTCAATACTATCAGAGATTGGAGGTGAATAGCCCTGTTCCATCTGGGCTCTATAAGCTTACAGCCTTGCTAGTAAAGGAGGAGTTTATCAATCTTGAAAGCATGTGAGTACTTGTTTCTTCAACTGTTTTTTTTTTTTTTTTCCATTTCTCTTTTTGCTCTCTAGGTCCTTAGGAGCCATTGGGAAATCTTCATATCAAGCACTATATGTGGTGGCCTTATGAAGTACACTTGGTTTTCCTCTTGTTCAGAAGAGAATGTCTTTGAAGTTTCCTTTCGAATTTCATACTTAAGCTTAGTCTTCTACATTCTTTTTTTTTTGTATTGTTTGAGCATAAGGCTNAATTTCATACTTAAGCTTAGTCTTCTACATTCTTTTTTTTTTTGTATTGTTTGAGCATAAGGCTACATTACTTGGAATCTAAATGAAAGATTGGTTTCTTCTGCACTGTCTCGTTTTCTAGGTTTGTGGTATCTATGTCGCATATGTTCTTGTCTTATTGCAGTCTGAAAGTAAATTGATGGTNTGAAAGATTGGTTTCTTCTGCACTGTCTCGTTTTCTAGGTTTATGGTATCTATGTCGCATATGTTCTTGTCTTATTGCAGTCTGAAAGTAAATTGATGGTTTTTTAACTGTCGAAAATCCTTTTAGCTTTTCTAAGTTATTTCTTACTTTGAGGTGACTCTTGGGGAGGACTACCCAGTAGAGATAAACTCTTTTCTTGCAAGTAACACACTCACATAATTAACTTATTTTACCAGTTCACTGATTCGGTAATTTCTAGATTGCTACATTTCCTTGTGTAGGGCCCTTATGTTTTTATGTTGATTTACCCAACCTATATGAACAGATATGCACATCTGCTACCTAAGGACGATGAAGTTTTTGAGGATTATAATGCTTTTTCGGCAAAGCGTTTTGAAGAGGTACAGTTCAAAATAAGACTTATTCCTTCAGATGTTTGCTATATGCATCTGTGTAGATGTTTCAAGATAGTTGTTCTGACCCAGCGTAAGTTGTCTCTAATTTTCTTTGTTAAAATCTTTTTTCCCATTGAGGTAAACAAACAAATTTCTTCCTATGCTCTTGCGATAATCTGCTCATCTTGCTGTTGCAAATTTTATTAAACATACTTAGATACTAAGTACTTCACCATATTCTTGCAAGCCGCCAATTATGTTGTTTTTGAGAGATTACTTTCATCTATTGACGAGTTATATTTACAAATACCTTGTTTTCTATAGGCCAACAAAATTGGGAAGATAAACCTTGCTGCCACTGGAAAGGATCTTATGGAGGATGAGAAGCAAGGAGATGTCAATGTAGATCTCTTTGCTGCTTTAGACATGGAAACTGAAGCTGTAACTGAGCGATTACCAGAGCTTGAAAATAATCAGACTCTGGGCCTCCTTAATGGTTTCCTCTCCGTGGACGACTGGTATGTATATCAGTTCCTCTTTATTTATAAAAATATTGACCTCCTCTGAAAGCTTATTTTTCCATCCAATTTTTCATTTCATTTTTACTTGACAAATCTACTGTCGTCAAACCAGTCTGTTTGGTTTGAACACATTTCTCGAACCATTGCGTGTGGAATATCAAGTTGTATTGCTCATGAGCCATGAGATTTCTTCTGGGACTAGTATATATGTGGTTGTTGTTTTTGTGACAGTTGAATCGCCTTTTTGTTTATTGCTTGGAACTGAAGTTAGAGGACATTTTAGATAAGTTTTACTTCTGTCTTCTGCAGAATTCATGCCTCAAATCAACACTATTCTATAAATTTTGTTTACGATTTAATTTATGCTATGCAAAGCTATTTTGTATATTTAGTCTATAATAAAGGTGTACTACTATGCTCGTCCCCTTTCTACTCAGCTGGAGTGCATGCTCTTTGTTTTCTATTTTCCGTTAACTCTTTACTTGTCTCAGGTATCATGCCAATATCTTGTTCGAGCGTCTTGCGCCTCTTAATCCAGTGGCTCACAATCAGATTTGTGGTGGCTTGTTCAGGTTAGTGAGTGATCCTTTAGCTCATACTGTTTTGTCCTCAGATGTATAAATACCTAAGGGATACTGCAACTCTGGCCACCAATCTGTGATGACTATAATAATTTTTTGGTCTATGTTTTCAGGCTTATAGAGAAGTCTATCACTAATGCTTACTGTGTTGCCCGTCAGACACGTCTTCAAAATTCTTCTTCCGTGGGCACAGAAAAGATTACACACTCTTCTAATACGACAACTAACAGGACTTGTCTAGATCTTCCGAAAGAAGTGTTTCAGATGCTTGTTACAGTTGGACCCTATTTATATCGCAATACACAACTGTTGCAGAAGGTTCGCTGAAATACAGACACTGTGTTCTATGCAAAAGATTGAAGATTGAAGCTGATATATGTTTATCATTGTGGCAGATTTGTAGAGTATTAAGGGTTTACTACTTGTCAGCCTTAGATCTTGTTCGCAGTAGTGATGGTTCACCAAATCAAGAAGGTAGTGCATATGAAAATTCTCGTGTGCACCTGAAGGAAGTTAGGTTGAGAGTTGAAGAAGCTCTAGGAACATGTCTTCTGCCATCGTTACAGTTGGTACCTGCAAATCCGGCAGTTGGTCACGAAATTTGGGAAGTGATGAGTCTCCTTCCATATGAGGTTTACTTGCTTCTTTTCCTACCAAATATTTGCTTATGTTGAATGATGGTCAATCATGCTGATTAATATTTTCTTTAGGCTCGTTATCGCTTATATGGTGAGTGGGAAAAAGATGACGAGCGAAATCCTTTGCTATTAGCAGCAAGGCAAGTGGCAAAGGTATTGCAGTATGACTTCTTCGACCAACTGTTATACAAATAGAAATATACATTCAGACCCTGATGTTTCTATTCCTGTATGTCAGTTGGACACTAGAAGGCTTCTGAAACGGCTTGCAAAAGAAAATTTGAAGCAGTTAGGAAGGATGGTGGCAAAACTAGCTCATGCGAATCCCATGACAGTGCTTCGGACAATTGTAAATCAGGTGTCATTTTATTATAGAAAGTGGTGTTGCTACTATTTTTGTTGTAAAATTGTTCAGATGGGGCTAACTTTCATGTTCTTGTTGCAATAGATTGAAGCATACAGAGATATGATTGCTCCTGTTGTGGATGCCTTCAAGTACTTGACGCAGGTCTGTGACGCCTTTTTTGTCTTGTTTGTATGCTATGCTCTTATTCACTTTATGTCAATACTCTCCTAGGTTTTTTGTTCATTTGCTTAAAAGAGTAATCAGGATGATATAAACCTTTTAGCCAGTGCCTTGTTTTCAGTGTAATGTATATCTGTTTCAGTTAAGTAAGTACGATTTGGCTTTGTAGGTTCCGACTGATACAGTTTACACATTCAGTGTAACTTTCATTCTGGGGCAAATTGAGAATGTGGGAAATGGGGGTACATTAGTTTGGTGGTTGATACCTAAATATGAGCTTCAGAAGAAGGCAATAATGAAGTAGGATAGTAATTATGGTAAATTCGGATGGAGTCAGATGGGTCCCAGTCTTCTAACATTTTTTTTTGTTTCTATTAACATCCTGTACATTAATGCTGCCTGCCATGTTCTTTATTTTTTTCTTTTCTCGATTCGTCCTTGCAACAATCTTTTAACTGCTAAGTTACCCGGTGTCATCCTTCGTATTGTTGTTTTTGAGATGCTTATGCACACTGATGCTTTCCCAATTATTCCTGATCACAGCTTGAGTATGATATTCTGGAATATGTCGTGATTGAGAGACTGGCACAAGGTGGACGAGATAAATTGAAAGACGATGGGATTAATTTATCAGATTGGCTTCAATCTCTGGCTTCATTTTGGGGTCACCTGTATGTATTCTTCTTTTGAGACATTATTTCATGCTAGAGAAAATTTCATGGCGCTTTTGGAGAGACAAATGATTGCTATGGGTTCTTTATTTCTTGTGAACAAATGATTGCTATGGGTGCTTTATTTCCTGTGATTGCATACACTAAACATATTTGCAACTATGCCCGGAATAGAAAGCTGTAAGCAGTATTATTTATGTCTAAAACAGTTTGACGTTTGAACTTACAGTTCTGTTTTCCCGTTTTTCTGTTTATGTAGTCAGATGAATTCTAATGTAACTATATCTTGTATATGCTAGTGACATAATTTACTGGAGTTTTGCATGATAACTACTTGCTGCAGAAGTTGAGGAGTATTTTATTTGCTCACATGATCTATGCTACTTTGCTTATTATGATAGGTGCTTCGCGTTAGCTTTTAGTTTTCTCATGTGTTTTCCCTGTTAGTTTTCTTCATATATCTCTTTTACTTTGAAATCTAGGGTGGATTGGCTGACAATTGCTTCTCCTGTGGGCTTTATCTTTTTCTTTGACTGCCACTCGAGTGTTTCCACCAATTTTTTACTGCAAGATGGGCACATAGTATTATTCTTAGAGTAATAAAAGCTGTAAAGGCCATCTTTGGGAGTCTTTTCTTAAACAATGTCATGTTATCCAGGTGTAAGAAGTACCCATCAATGGAGTTAAGAGGTCTTTTTCAGTATCTCGTGAACCAGTTAAAGAGAGGCCAAGGGATTGAGCTTGTTCTTCTCCAGGTACCTTTTTGGTTTTTAGTCCTCAAATTCTTTATGACTGAACCTAATCAGACTAATACTTGCTGACTGTAATTTACAATGATATGTAGGAATTAATCCAGCAGATGGCAAATGTACAATACACTGAGAACCTTACTGAAGATCAGTTGGATGCCATGGCAGGAAGTGAAACTTTACGTTATCACGCAACATCCTTTGGCATGACGCGGAACAACAAGGTCTGTGTTTTGGATCATCAAAATTCAAGATAACTTCTTGTTTAATCTTGAGAGGAGCCAAGCATTGGTCTTTACCATAAGTGCTTTGTGGTTGCTTACTGATCTAAGAGAATACTGACCACGTTTTCAGCTTGAAATTAGGATTCTTTATTTCAGTAATCTGAATGAAACATCACTGATGTGGTTATTTTCAAGCTCGATCTCTACATACATATATGTTTTAACGCATTATTTTTGCATCTAGATATGCTATGTGTTTTATTTATGCATTTGCGTTTTACAAGCCGGTAAAGGGTTGTGGCAAATTTTTTTATCATCTGAAGCCATTTATTTAAAATGTCTTGTCTTGTAAGAAATGTTGTTTTATTCAAAACCCCTTCTGTACTTTTGTAGAATGTTAGTCTCTAGATAAAAACGTATGTTCTAGTGTTAGTGGATCATTGAGATATATTAGTTTCTTAACAGTTCTGATTTCTCTTTTTGAGTTTTTCAGGCACTTATCAAATCATCCAGCCGTCTACGAGATTCGTTACTTCCAAATGATGAACCGAAGTTAGCTATCCCCCTTTTGTTACTTATCGCCCAGCACCGTTCTCTGTAAGTTGACATATCTGGTCACTTGAAATTTTGCATTAATTGTTTGCATGGAGCATTCAAGTCTTAACTGGAGCAGGGTATATACTTCTCTCCCTGTAGGCCTATATACATGGAAACATAATTTGCACGTAGACAGAAAATGTCTATTAATTCAGTGCAATATTTCTACATTGTAGATTTATTTTTTCGTGTGTCCGTGAAAATTGTGCCTCTCTCCAAATTGAATATATGTGCTCTACACGTAGTTAATTTGGTCGGCACCATGATGTCCTTGATTTATTTTATCATAACGTAAACTACCTGATATGCAGAGTTGTGGTAAATGCGGATGCGCCATATATTAAGATGGTCACTGAACAGTTCGACAGATGTCATGGGATTCTCCTCCAATACGTGGACTTCCTCTCTAGTGCTGTTAGTCCTGCTACTGCTTATGCTCGGCTTGTACCTTCGCTTGATGAGCTTGTTCACACATACCATCTTGAACCAGAGGTCTCTCGATCTTTCTTTCCATTGTTCCTTATTCTTGACCCTTGTGCTACTGACTTACTGTTTTCTTCAACACTATGGATCTCATGATTTCGAGCTTATGTCTTCTTGTCTACATCTTTAGCTATTATTCCCGTCATTTTGTGATTACTTCCCCGCATTTTGAAGTCCAAACTTATGTTCTGAATCCCATGCCAGGTCGCCTTTTTGGTATTTCGACCTGTGATGAGGCTCTTCAAGTGTCGACAGAACGCTGATGTTTCATGGCCTTTGGATAGTGGGGAATCAATGGATGTAGATTCCGAAATAACCAAATCTGAGAGTTCCATGATTCTGGATGTGGGTGCATCTGAAAAAGCTTTAAAGTAAATTTCAACTCAACTGGATTTTTTTTATATTTGGCTGGCTTCAGCAACGCGAATGGATGCGATATTTATCTGAAGTTCAAATAGTCTCATTGTGAATATATGCAGTGGTAGGAATTAATTAGTCGCACTACCCTTAGATGTTGATCTGGTGGACTTTCTCTTGCTGTCAATGTGTTTGCAGGTGGTCTGATGTTCTTGATACAGTAAGAACGATGCTGCCCTTGAAAGCGTGGAATAGCCTGTCACCAGACCTCTATGCTACTTTTTGGGGGCTTACCCTTTATGATCTCCATGTTCCAAGAAATCGCTATGAGTCTGAGATATCTAAACAGCATGCTGCCCTTAAGACACTTGAAGAGGTTGCTGATAATTCTAGCTCAGCAATTACGAAGAGAAAAAAAGAGAAGGAACGGATTCAAGAATCTCTTGATCGTCTAACCGGTGAATTGAAAAAGCATGAAGAACATGTTGCTTCGGTCCGCAGAAGGCTTTCTCGTGAAAAGGATACATGGTTGAGCTCCTGTCCTGATACTTTGAAGATCAATATGGAGTTCTTGCAGCGTTGTATATTCCCTCGTTGCACATTTAGCATGGCAGATTCTGTTTACTGTGCTATGTTTGTACATATGCTCCACTCTCTTGGAACTCCCTTTTTTAACACTGTCAACCACATTGATGTTCTGATATGTAAAACACTACAACCAATGATCTGCTGCTGCACTGAATATGAAGTTGGGAGACTTGGGAGGTTTTTGTTTGAGACCTTGAAGATTGCATATCACTGGAAGGTCATTCTTGAAATTTTATTTTACTTTGACGAAAAAACTATAGAATTGGGGCTTCTTCCTTATCTAGTCTCTAATGCTGAGTTTGTCTCTTATCTTTTCTCAGAGCGAAGAATCCGTCTATGAAAATGAGTGCGGAAATATGCCAGGGTTTGCTGTTTATTATAGATACCCAAACAGCCAGCGTGTCACATTTGGGCAATTTGTGAAGGTTAGAAATTCTGATCCCTCACATCTATATTTATGTTACTTTTAGTGCTATAAACTATTTAACTGTCTCAAGTCTAGGTGATATAAACCTTATAATTGTCTCAAATATTCTTGTTTGTTACTTTTTATTATTTCTTGTATTATGATAAGCTGCAAGTAAAAGTACATTTAATACATCTTTGGAAGTATGAATGACTAACGTAAACAATTGAAATAGCAGAGAGGCTAGGAACTTGGACTTAGATAGACTGGCGAAAACAAGAATTTTTTTTTGTTTTGATGGGAGTTTAGGGTGTGGTGAAACTAAGGGGTTGCATGATTTGTATGATATTTAACAAGTGGCTGAAGCCCAATTAGTCAAGAGTTTGTTAACACATTATCTTCTGTAGTCAAGTTCTGAGTTACTTATAGATTTTAAATCATTTCTGTTGAAGTACTACTACAATTATATACTTTATAAGAATTAGTTCTTAGTCTCACAACAAAATTATGACATGGAAGACTTTTGGATAAACCTTTTCATGTAAGGCTCAGGTGACCAAGTCAATTCTATACTGTTTGAAGTCTGAACTATCCGGTTGTTTTAATACGGGCTTGACGTTCTTACCTTTTACATGTGATCTGATAAATTCATGGCATGATGTCTAAAAAGTAATTGATTATCTTTTTATCTGATACAACTGCATTGCGTCTGCTCAATGATTTTGATTTCTTCCATTTCATCTTTGGATATGTCTTAGTTATGTATTTCTACAATATCCAGGTGTCACGTATTCTGCTTCAATTGCTGGTAGCAAAGATTTGTTTCTTATGTGTTTCATGTCTTTTTCATCTGTTGATCTGCTTGAAAGGTACACTGGAAATGGAGTGGAAGAATCACACGGCTTTTGATCCAGTGTCTGGAGTCAAATGAGTACATGGAGATTCGTAATGCCCTAATTATGTTAACAAAAATATCTAGCGTTTTTCCAGTTACTCGGAAAACAGGGATAAACCTCGAGAAACGGGCAAGTACCTCTTTACTAGCCAGTCATGAATATACTTAAAATTGGTGTGATTTCTATGTGTTTTTTTATGTGAGAAGACTATTGTTTCCTTCTTTTTGATGTTATGGCTCACAGGTAGCCAAGATTAAAAATGATGAGCGGGAGGACCTTAAGGTTTTAGCAACTGGTGTTGCTGCTGCTCTATCTGCTAGAAAAGTGAGTGTTAACCATAGCATTTTCATGTTCACTATTTATGCAATTTTACTGAATCCCGATTATTTGCAGCCATCATGGGTTACCGACGAAGAATTTAGCATGGGCTTCCTTGAACTAAAGGCTCCGCCGTTACAGACTCCAAAACATGCTCCTTCCCAGAATGGTGAATCAATTGGGACAAGATCTACTGTTAACCAGCAAGCAGAGTCCGGGGGCTTGGGCAAGGACCAGATGTCAAAAACTAAACCTCTAGATGGAAGAACGGAAATTATACCTTCAAAATCTGATCAAGGACATCTGAAATCAAAGGGAAGCAATGCGATGGATGCCCAACCATCCATATCTAAGAAGTCAATGGAACAAAAGGAAACAGATGAAACACCCAGAATATCTGAGGAGAATCCTGCCAAACCAGCTTCAAAGTATTCTGAAACTGAGGTATCACCGTGTTTTTTGCTCTTTTATGTGTTCTGTGATCCAAATTTTCCAGTAGCATGTGTTAACAAAATTTTTGTTGCAAAGATTTCCTGTCCGTTATACCTTGTTTGGTAGAGCCCATTCTCTTTTCTTGACAGTTCGTTTTCGAAATGACCAATTTAGTGGAATTGATGATTCAATATCATATTTGGGGTTACCTATGGAAATGTGATTAAGTTAGTCCTTCACCCGGTTTGTGAGTGAGAGCGCTAAGAATAATTGATTTGGTTGGCAGTTAAAACCTTCCTCTAAACGAGGTGTATCGGCTGCATCAATGAACAAATCAACAAAGCAAGATTTTGGAAAAGATGATGGAAAGTCTGGTAAAGCTATTGGAAGAACATCCACAGTTGAAAAAGATCTCATTTATCTCGAGAGCAGGCAAGCAGGTTTGACCAAAGCTTCTTCCAGCACAACAGCCAATGGTAGCATAGCTGCTACTGGTTCGTCGAAAGGTTTGATCTCACTAACATAATGATTAGATGCTCGTGGAAGCTAATGAATGTTGGATGGACTTGTCAGAAATTCTGACTTTAATCTCTGATGCAGTGAAAGATGATGGCGTTGAAGCTTCTGAGGCACAAAAGCAATCTTCTCGGACTGTTCATTCCCCTAGGCATGAAACTAGCACTTCTTTGAGATCGAGTGATAGGTTGCAAAAACGAACTAATGCTGTTGAAGATAGTGACAGAACAAGTAAACGTCGTAAAGGAGATGCTGAGCACAAAGAGCATGACATTGAGTCTCGATCTAGTGATCGAGATAGATCAGCAGAGGCTAGGGTGGATTTAAACAAAATACCCACTGATGACCGGGATCAAGATAGATCAAAGGATAAGGGTAATGAAAGACAGGACCGAGACCACAGAGAAAGAGTGGAACGTTCTGATAAACCTCGCGGAGATGATGTGGTGGAGAAAGCACGAGATAAATCCATGGAACGTCATGGTAGAGAGCGCTCAGTTGAGAAGGGTCTAGATAAAGGAACAAGTAGGAATTATGATAGAAACAAAGATGATAGAAGCAAACTACGTCACAGTGATGAGAAATCTCACTCTGATGATCATTTTCATTCTCAAGGTTTACCTCCACCTCCACCTTTACCTCCTAACATTGTTCCACAGTCTATGGCCTCAAAAGAAGACTCCGAAAGAAGGGCTGGAGGTACAAGGCATTCACAGAGGCTCTCCCCGAGGCATGATGAAAGAGAGAGACGACGCTCTGAAGAGAATTCAGCAGTTGCTTTGGATGATTCAAAACGCAGAAGAGATGACGATTTTCGTGACCGAAAGCGAGATGACCGAGAAATAATCACTGTTAAGGTAACATGGCCCCCACAATACCCCTGTTGGTATCATAAATGCGTAGTTTTTATTATGTGCACTTGTGTTATGTTATTTCTTGAAGTAATTTATTGTTCAAGGCATAATTTGTGAATGAGCATAGGAATAAACCATCTTATGTCTACTGTATGTAATGCAGGGAGAAGAAAGAGAAAGGGAAAGGGAACGAGAAAAAAGCATCCCTTTGAAAGATGATTTTGAAGCATCCAAGAGAAGGAAGATTAAGAGGGAGCAACAGGTCCCATCCGCAGAGCCAGGGGAATATTCTCCAATGCCACATCAGTCATCTTTATCAATGGGTATGGGACCGTCATCATACGAAGGCAGAGATCGAAAGGGCACCAGTATGATTCAGCATGGAGGTTATCTCGAAGAGCCAAGCATCAGAGTTGCTGGTAAAGAAGCTACTAGCAAGATGGCTCGTCGTGATCCTGACCCGTATCCTTAATAAAAAAAAAGAGCCCCTGTTTCCAACTTAATTATATAGCTCTGCTTGAGTTTGCATCATGAAACGATCCCTAATATGATGCATCATTGAATGGTAATTCTTCAGAAATCGAAATCGAAATCCTTGACCTTGGTATAGGATGTATGATCGTGAGTGGGAAGACGACAAGAGGCAGAGAGCAGATCGGAAGCGGAGAGATCGGAAGTAGACTCTCTGATAAATTGGTTTGTTCTATCAAGAATGATGGTATTGCAACTGCTTTTATGTTTTTACACATACTGTAACCATTCCATAGACTATGCGGGTCTAGTGTGTCATTTGGAGTTGTGATAATAACTTATAAGGGCGTTAGAGAAACACAATAATTTGTTATATTCACAATGATTCAGTCCGAGAAAACTTTTTGCAAATTCTAGCGAATTATAGAGGATTTTCATGCTGCTCTTCACATGTAATTTCATTTTGAGATTTCACATATTGGACAATTTTTGAAGATGTACTAAAGTAGCTTCTTTCTGCTATATATACCAACAAAAAAAGTCCTGGTGATTCTGTCGCAATATCAATTCGTTTTGTGCAACAGTTGAGCATCTTATAATTTATTTGTCATACTTGTCTTTGAGAGTTTAGTAGTTTTTGCTTAGTGTGTCATGTTCATACCTGTCTACTTTCTATGGGAAAATTACAAAAAAAACCTCCATATTTTGGTCATTTCGACAAGATAAACTCAATAAATAAATAAATTAAGAGTTACTTTTTTTTTTGTAAAATAAACTTCATATGCTAATGAGGTTAACTATCTAACGAGACGAAAACATTGCAAAAACAAACATGTTATATTTGTTTGCTATATTATAAAATTTGATATTTCAGTTTGGTGCAACTTAAACCTCATAAGTTACTTTGACTAATATTATCAGAACTATATTGTATATGATTATGGTTGGATTTAGATTATCATAATTAATATTTGATAAATTTTTAAAATTCTATTTTCACCATTTCAATGAAACTATGTATTTTGATCTCCGATAGTTTTTAGGATTTTTTTTGTCAAGAATTTTTTTTTGTATAAGTGTATTTTTGTGATATCTCAACCGCAATTGCTTTCAAAATAGTTTTTTTTTAATTGTCTTGTAATTTGATTTTATGAATATAAATATTTAATAATGAAAAATTAATAATATTATAAATATTAAAAATGGTGAAAATAGATATTAAATTTATCAAAACAAAATTATGAAAAGGTAAACATAAGTTACACTTTATATAATTGTATATTATATAATTATATGTTTTTTTAACTAAATTGTATAATTATATAAGTTACACTTTTATATTATTGTACTTTAGTAAATAAAAAAAGGTTAATTTGTGAGATGACAATAACTTTTACAAAATTAGCTCAATGTACATTTTTGTGTATAATTGGATTGTTAGTAACAATATAGCACCATTATCTCTTTTCTTTCCTTGGTGTGGAGTACACTCGCTCAGGTAAGTCATTCTCTCTCTCTCTTTTTTCACCCTTTCATTCTTTTTTAAAGATT
>OVAV01000264.1:2179-21062 GCA_900406375.1 Iberis amara | reverse complement strand
CCCTTAATTTAACGACAGATTAATAATGTTAACTAGTGTTAAAGGTTACTAATTTAAGATTCAAAATAGCCTAGTCAACATAAATTGAATATTATTTTGGCTTAGTCAAAAGTTAAATGTTTTTTTAACTTTGTTTTGAAAGTTCTAGTTTTAGAGGTTTTTTTAACTAGGTTTTTTTTAGCATTTTTCCCTTTCTAGTTTCATTAGAAATAAGACAATTTGCTCCCATGCAACAAATGATTTTTTCGGCAAATAAGAAACATATCGTACGGTCTAAATCGGCCGATATTTTTCCATCTGACGGTCACTATACCACCGTTCCGTGACCAGAAACATATTTTTTTTTACATTAATAATTAATCAAAAGAATAATAATTAAAAAAAACTCGGCAAAATAATTTTCCAGTCTTTTGCTTGGTTGTTTTCTCATCTCATCAATTCGATCGCAGAAATTAGGGCAACATTATTTGGGCGAAAATTTCATCTTCTTTTGATTACTTGAGGTACGTAACTTGTCTCGATTCTGTTATTTTGTTTTCTTTTCTGTTTATAAGGCCTTCTCCTTCGATTGTAATCGATTTCCCGATGGGTGTATTGATTTTTATTAAATTATGGGTTTGTTGAATTGACTCATCTTCTCGTGTATTTTCTTTAAGCTTAAGCTGGATTCGTCTCTGGGACTGTAAGATTTTCAGATTCAGTCAGGGTTCATCCGTGAGAAGCTCCTTGTTTCGGTGTTTCGGAGTTGCATCGGACTCTGGCTGGCCTTTCATGGCATTTGAATGCCAGGAGAGTGTTGAAATTGCGAATGTTTCATCGATTATTGGAGAGAGTTCTAACGTACGGAGAACTGAGTCTGATCTTCTGAATTCGAGTTTGAGAATAAGAGATGGATCTATTGAGATTCCAAGCGTGAATGTATGTTGCAAGCATAAGAAGGGAACTTTGGTGTCCTCTGAAAAGGATTTGTCTACTACTACTCATCGGTGTTCCATTATTGATTTGCCTCAGGCATTGATATCTGAGATTCTTAATTGCCTTGACCCAAAAGAGTTAGGTCTAGTGTCTTGTGTTTCAACTATTCTGCATAGGTTAGCATCGGAGCATCACGCGTGGAAGGAATTCTACTGCGAAAGATGGGGACTCCCCGTAGTTTTCGGGGCTACAAGTTCAGGACTTTCTATTGAGAGATCATGGAAAGAGCTTTTTGTTGAAAGGGAATTTAGGAGTAACACATTGTTAGGACGTTATAGTATTGATACCCTGTATGGTCACACTGAAGCAGTCCGTACTGTTTTCCTCTTAGCTTCTGCCAAGCTCATTTTCACATCGGGATATGATTCCATTGTTAGGATGTGGGACATGGAAGAAGGTGTGTCTATTGCAGCATCTAAACCACTTGGTTGCACAATTAGGGCAGTTGCAGCTGATACAAAGCTGTTAGTAGCTGGGGGTACTGATGGATTTATTCATTGCTGGAAAGCACTGGATGGTCTCCCGAACTTGTTTGATCTCACAGGTTTTCAGAAAGAGAAGACTGAGTTTCGACTATGGGAACATGAGGGTCCTATCACATCTCTTTCCCTGGACATGAAAAATATCTTTAGCGGTTCATGGGATATGTCTGTTCGTATATGGGATCGATCTTCAATGAAATGCATCAAGACGTTGCGGCATAGTGATTGGGTTTGGGGACTTGCACCTCATGATACCAACATCGTTAGTGCTTCGGGTTCAGATGTATACATTTGGGACATCAGCAGTGAGACTCCACTGTCGATCATCCATGATGCTCATGAGGGTAACACTTACTCTCTGGCAAGAAGCCATACCGGGGATTTCCTGTTTACTGGTGGAGAAGATGGAGGAATCAAAATGTTTGAGATCAGAAAATACGGTAGTGAAACAAGCGTTGTACTCATATCTCAATGGATGCCTCATACTGGTCCAGTTTATTCTCTTTCATTTGAGTTTCCCTGGCTTGTCTCAGCATCTGGTGATGGTAAACTCGCACTTATCGATGTCAGAAAGTTGTTGAAGACTAACCGTCGTGCCTTGTTAAAAAGGGTTTCTTCGAGCACTGTGGAACCACCACAAAGAATGCTGCACGGGTTCGGGGCAAACTTGTTCTCTTTGGTAGTGGGTTGTGACCGTATAGTGTGTGGAGGTGAAGAAGGCATAGTGCGAATATGGAACTTCACACAAGCTTTGGAGATAGAGCGAAGAGCTCGAGCTCTTAAAGGAATGAGACTTGAAAATAGAATGAGACGAAGGAGGATGCAAAGGGAGATGAATGCAAAGAGTGTAAAGCCTGACCAATGCTCCATTGCTGCTCATAAGAATCCCACCATTGGTGACAGAAACCGAGCGTGGCATAGTAAGCGAAGAGCAAGTGGGAAGTCAAAGGCCTAAGCTATGCAATTCGTTTAAACTCTGACATATTCAGTAGTGAAGCAGCTTTTAAAAATTTGTAACATTTTGGCTTTTGGGTTAACACATTTGGGTCTTATGATTTATGGTGAATGAGAAGATTCGCTTTTAGCTCGTCCCATTCTTCGAATCATATGTTCCTGAAAATTTAAGTTCGGTCTATCAAAAATGCAAAAAAACTATACTTAACAGGTAAGTCAACAGAGTTACAGAGATTAAAGGGCAGTAATAACTAAAAAGGCACTACACAATACACATATTCTTAAAGTATTTTTTTGTAAAAATTTAAATACAGATTTGCTAATTTATATCAATTTAAAAAAAAAACGGGTAAGAAATTCCAATTTCTTAAATCTATTATTTTTATTTTGATATTGACTAAAACGGTTTAGCCCAAAAAAACAACCATAACAAAACTTAAATATAATTGGAATTTAAAAATGGCTTAGTTAGAGTTGTTTTTTTTTGGGTTAAACTGCTTAAATCAATATAAACATCTGTTTCAAATGACTTAAAAATTAAAGACTTATATAGCTCATTTAAAAATTAAATTCAAGGTTAGTTTAGCCGTCGTTTTTGACATTCTTTCTCCCAAGATATCAGAAAGTTTTGAGTAGAAAAAGCAACATGTTCTGGGCTTTATGGAATCTGGAAGACTGAAACTATTTTGGCATGTAAATTATGTATAACATGAAAAAGAAGATTACATCAGAAACTGTTATTGTGAAAAGTGAATGGTATTACAAAAAAGACAAACAAATACAGAAAAAGCAGCTATACACCCCCTCTATGGCTACTATAAACCTGAGAAAATGCATATCATGGCATTCTAGGTGGTTCGTTGTCTAACATGTCGGCTGCTTGTGTCACCACCTCCGTCAGAAAGTTGGGCCCACACGCTCTGAGACTTTGCTCCACTGGTACTGTTGCTGCCTTCGCCGTGACCAGCCACCGCCTTCAGAAGCTCGGACTGTAGGGTAAGACATTCATCCTTCAGCTGTTGGTAGGCGTCTGTCTCCAGAACAGCTGCAACATTCAATACCCCACCAAATTATCATCATACACAGAGATACATGAATGTATGCATAGTAGGCGAGGAACCGAATTGCTTAAACGAAACCCAAACAAAAATGCTTACCTGCTAGGTTCTCAGCGGTAAATTTTAAGCAAACGCTTTTTAGTTCCTTAGCATTATATTTGTCGGCCAATGCTAAAATCTTAGCGACAGATTTGACTGATACGCCTTTGCAGATGTGAGATTCACACAATAACCTAAGCCTGTTCAGGTTATATTTATCTGCTGCTGCTAAAAGCTTTACAATCAATGTCTCGTATATTTCAGACAGCTTTAAGATGTCAAATGTATGCATTGTCACAGGCTCTACATCTTCTGGAAGACAATCTTTATACAAGAATTGCAGCAAAGCCTGGAAGAAACAGAGCATAAATACAGGCACAATATGAACAGACAGATACAAGTAAAGAAAATAACCACCAATGATGTACCTTAAAAACTTTAGGTTCCAAGTCGTTGATTGTAACCTCCGTGTTGTTTACTTCAAGCTCATTGAAAAATCTAGACTTGAAATACGGAGATCGAGCAGCCAGTACTAATTTATGAGCTGGAAACTTCTCGCCAGCAATGTTGAAAGTGACATCAGATGCTTCCATAGTATCCAGTAAAACTCCGAAATGCAATCCAAGTTCTGAATCAGGGACGTGAATAGAATGTAATTGTGGACACTGTATTTCTGAAACCACAACTCCAACCGTACAGTTAATTACCAAGCAATCGTCTTTGAGGAAGTCAGATGGCTCAAGCAGGGAACGTCTGAAAAAACGCTTATATCCCCTAATACCACAAAGAAGAAGATAAGTATATCTTCTTTATTGAAATTAAGAAAAAGTTTCCAGCTAAGATCTAAGCTAAAGCTATGTCTTATACATTCAGGTAACACCTTAGAAATTATAGACTCCGATCAACTTTCTTTGCATCACGAACATTAAACCATCCAAATATTTCTTGTTGACACAATATTCTGTTCACAAATAAGATTAGGGATGGGAGGTGAAAATCGTACCACATGCTTCCTCTGTATTTGAGAGTATAAGGTCCACTGTCAAGTGACCGCTCAAAATGGCTATGAACCTTGTGTTTGCCCTTGCCGCTTTGGTCGACGAGAGACAGCTCGAAAAGTGCCCTGACTTCAGTGCCCTCGCTGGCCAGTGCTATAAAGACAGAGACGTATGCCGAGTTATCTTCCGGATTCTTACCGTCCGGGTAGAAGAAGATCCCCCATTGGTAGCCTCCAACCGTGAAGTTATCACTCGCTATGTGCTTCCCTACACCCATCCCCTTTGCTAAGCTGTACCCTTGTATAACGAATTGATGCGAGCCGTTCACCGTCTGCGTTACCGACTTAGAGCTCGTTGGCGATGAAACCCGATCCGGATTCGATCCCGGAATCAATGATCCGGACATCGCTTTTGAAACTCGCGGTTGAATCGGTGGTGAGATAGCTAAAATCAAGACGACAAGAACTTTCCTGTAGCAAAAATCGTTTTCCAGGAATAAGATTCTAGGGTTCTGGCTTCTGAATTCCAATTTGGGAGGTGAACAAAACGTCTCAATAGTTATTTCTTGTTCACAGAACGTTTCAATAGAGTATATATTACCTTTCTTTTTTCTTTCTTTTTTTTATCAGAGAAGAGTTGTGTTTGGTTGCAGGTTTAATTTGACCTTCAAAAATTATGTAAAAGTCATACCTAATCCGATTGCCAAACAAGACGTCAACTCTGTCTCAGCATCTTTTCTAATGACTATCGTGTCCCTCTTAATTTAACAGTGGAAATGGATGGTCGTGAGGGTTGTTGTGGCGACGGCAGAATGACGGAGATGATACCAACGGATGAAGCTCTGAGGATAGTGCTCGGCGTCTCCAAGCGGCTGCCTCCTGTAGTCGTATCGCTACATGAAGCACTTGGAAAAGTGTTGGCGGAGGATATTCGTGCTCCTGACCCTCTGCCTCCATACCCTGCTTCCGTTAAGGTGAATAGCATTCATTCTAGAATGAGCGACTTTAGCCATTAATTGGTCCATTAATCAACACACTGTCTCGTCGTTTTTCTTGTCTCTGTATTACGATTGATGTACATACTCCTCTGATGATGTTCGTGAATTGGTTGTATCTTTATGACTGTGTAATGTAAACTCGAGTATAGATTTGTGTGCTTGAGGCGATTAATGAACATTATAGCGTCTTGCGATGAAAGAAACTTTTTAATTACTTAGTACGTGTGAGGTTGAATGTGCTAAAATGGAGATTTTGAGTTTCTTTATACATGTTTCTTCTTTTAATTTGATTGAGTTTGCATGTTTGAACCATGGAAATTGAGAAATAGAGAAATGAAGGATGCTAAGGCAAGCTGTTGATAGGATTACGACGATTACATGAATAACTTGACATTATCGTTATTTATGTTGTTTAGGATGGCTACGCAGTTGTTGCTTCAGATGGTCCTGGAGAGTACCCTGTAATTATAGAATCAAGAGCTGGGAATGATGGACTTGGTGTGACTGTTACTCCTGGAACTGTGGCTTACGTAACCACTGGTGGTTAGTATATCAGATTCGGTGTAAAATCTCTTACTGTTGATTTGTATCATTTGCTCATAGGGTTTTAAGTTTTAAAAGTAAAATCCAACCGTATCATAAGCCTATATTTACTTTTGTTTTGTTCTTAGAATTCCTTACTAGAATTTGTCTTTTGCTTGTGTCTGCATAGAGAAGTCTCAGAAAAGTAGCTGTTTCTTTAATTTCAACCTATGTTCTTCTCTGATTTGTTTCTCTTTAGGACCTATACCTGATGGTGCGGATGCAGTTGTCCAAGTCGAGGACACTGAAGTAATTGGAAACATCTCAACTGAATCAGAATCAAAAAGAATAAGAATATTGATTCAAACCAAGAAAGGGACCGACATTCGTAGAGTGGTACGGTTTCTTCTTTCTCGCTTATGTAATCACTCTTGTAGTTGATCTCTTTGATTTCCTTTATGTCTGTTTGGTTTATAAGTGTAGTATCATATTGTTCTTTTTAATATACTGGCATTTTCCCGGATAAGAAAGTTTGGGGATGTATGCAAGACTGATATGTTAAACGAAAATTGGCATGCTGTGTCGTTTGATGGTTAAGCCACGACTTTATTTTATTGGACCATATGGAAGGTGTGGGGTTAGTTTTGGATATGCACTTCAAATAGTCAGACACAGACTGTGGTCCAGCTGGTTTGGAGAAGAGATAATCATTATGTGTTCTTTATTGTATTACTTGGAGGATAATATCCATTCAATTTCTATGCTAGGGCTGTGACATTGAGAAAGATACAACTGTACTAAAAACTGGAGAAAAGATTGGTGCCTCTGAAATTGGCTTGCTAGCAACTGCAGGAGTAACCATGGTGAAGGTATTGCGGTATATCAGTTTCATTTTCGCATACTAGAGGATGTGGGCATAAAAGAAAAAAAATGAACATCCCTGTAGGTTTATCCTATGCCAACAGTTGCGATTCTTTCAACTGGGGATGAACTTGTCGAGCCAACAGCTGGGACTTTAGGTCGTGGTCAGGTAATATGCAGAAAAATTTAGATTGCTTATGATGCATATGCCTCTATAGTAATTGGAAAAAGGTATTGGACCCATATTATCTTAAGTGGCTAAAGAATGTTATATTTGCAGATTAGGGACTCAAATCGAGCAATGTTAGTGGCAGCTGTGATGCAGCAGCAATGCAAAGTTGTCGACCTTGGAATTGTTAGAGATGACAGAAATGAACTCGAGAGAGTTTTTGATGAGGTCGTATCATCTGGAGTCGATATTATATTAACTTCTGGCGGTGTTTCAATGGGAGACAGGGATTTTGTCAAGCCATTGCTCCAAGAGAAAGGCAAAGTACATTTCACCAAGGTGAATAAGTTGTATAATTTTCCTTAATTTCCCCCTGAAGTTTATTCTTGTACCAAAATAAGCAGGAGAGTTCCCTACAAGGATTGTAAAAATCTTTTTTCATTGGACTCTACTGTTTGATTCTCAAGTTAAGCCTAGCAAGTTGACAACGTTTACTTTGATTTATTGATTAAACCGAGAAGATTTCATAATTTAGTTTTGCTTCAGGTACTAATGAAACCCGGGAAACCTCTTATTTTTTCTGAGATCAGAGCAAAATCAACTGAAAGTACGATGGGGAAAACAGTCCTTGCATTTGGATTACCCGGAAATCCTGTAAGCTGTTTGGTTTGTTTCAATATCTTTGTCGTGCCTACAATCCGCCAGCTTGCAGGATGGACAAGCCCGCATCCACTGAGGTTACAAAGTTTTCATAACATCTGTTTCTCCTTATGAATTTATAGGAAATGATCGTCAGTGATGAGGTAGATACCATCTAATCTCTGTGCAGAGTGCGAGCTAGACTTCAGGAGCCCATAAAGTCTGATCCCATACGTCTGGAGTTTCATCGGGCTATCATCAAATGGAAAGACAACGATGGATCCGGGACTCCCGGGTGAGATTTTCATAATTATGTCTGCTTTTTTTTTCCAAAAGCTTAGCTGGATCTTCCTAGATTTTCTTGGAACTTCCAGTATGCATTACTGTCTGAAATGGGTTAATAAGATATTCCTGGGTCTGGACGTCAGATTTGTTGCTGAGAGCACTGGACATCAGATGAGCAGTCGACTTTTAAGCATGAGGTCGGCTAATGCTTTGCTGGAGTTGCCTGCTAAAGGCAACGTGCTTTCTGCTGGAACTTCTGTATCAGCTGTAATTATTTCTGATGTTAGTTGCTTTTCAATAGACAAGCAAACGTCATTATCAGAACTAGAAGCTACTCGAAAAGAAATAAAGTACGATGAAGTACCTGGTCCTGAGTATAGAGTGGCTATTCTTACTGTCAGTGATACTGTCTCAGCTGGGGCTGGACCTGATCGAAGGTATGCTTACTATAAACTTTCTTGATTCCCTTGTTGCAAATCCTGATGAGTTGAGTTATATAAGAATTTAGAATATACATTACTTTTTATTTGCATCTTTGCATGCATAACCACTATTTGCGTCTTTACAAGCATTGATTTTGATGAAATGCAAACCTCTTTGTCCTACGTGGCTTACCTTCTAAGAGCATCTCCAACCATAAACACCATTTTGGTGTTAAAAACACACTAAATTTGGTGTAAATTTAGCACTAAAACTTTTTCATCTCCAACCACAACACCAAATTTTACACCAAATATTATGTTATTATTATTATATAACTAAAGTTTTCTCCCCACCAATCATAACATCCCACGTCACATTTTTATTAATAAAAAAGGTGAATAGTGTTTGGTGCGATGAATAGTAGCGCACCAGATTTGGTGCATTACTATTCATCTCATCAAATTTGGTGTAAAATTTGGAGTCCGGTTGGAGAGGTTTGGTGCTAAATTCACACTAAATTTGGTGTTTTGATGCTACGTTGGAGTTGCTCTAATAATTGCAACAGTAGCTTGTTGATGGGTACTTTTGGTAGAGATTTATTTGTTAGTAAATAACTCTCTGTTTAGATGACATGTTAATGGCTGACTATATGATGAGAAATAAGCTAAAACGTGAAATTAGTAATCAAAGCGAAAAACGTCTAGATTCACCTTGCGATTTTCTCTTTCAATTTGGCGTAATGGATGCATATATTAGTAATGTAGAGTTGATAATCTCCTCAACTGGAGTTAAATGCAGATAGTGTGAAAAGTCTGGAAAAGTGAATTTTCACGATGCTTCATTTTCTTCAATTAAGAAGTGCATCTAGATACATCTCGCCAGTTCGTTATTCTGGTGAGGTCACTTATTCGATGCCATAGGAAAACTGCACAGCGGTACTGCTCCTTGTCATAGTGAGACAGGGAAGCATCACATGCTTTGCTATATATCATTATGTAAAATCTCATCTCGATACCATTCGTTATTCTAAGTACTCAAAAGAAATGCTCAAGCCCTTGAAAGATAATTCTGTGGTCTGTATTTGCTTCAGATTTTGTGTGAATTGCTCTTATTTAACATGTGTCCTTTTATGATCATTTCTTTTGTATGCTGCTGCAGTGGGCCAAGGGCTGTATCAGTGATTGCTTCCTCGTCTGAAAAACTGGGAGGAGCCAAGGTAGTTGCAACAGCTGTTGTGCCCGATGAGGTGGAAAGAATCAAAGACATTCTTAAGAAATGGAGTGACGCTGATGAAATGGATCTCATTCTTACACTTGGTATACAAATATTTAGTAGATTTGTTTTTTGAATTTTGAATCAGATATTTTTATATACTTAACTTGTTGCAACTAGGTGGTACTGGCTTCACTCCAAGAGATGTGACACCTGAAGCAACAAAAGAGGTGATCGAGAGAGAAACACCTGGTCTCCTCTTTGTTATGATGCAAGAGAGCTTAAAGGTAACTACTTAACTCTTACATCTAGGATAAACCAAACTGATCCAATTCAAAAATCGAATTAAGCCTTCATAGAGTTGAACTCGTTTTTCTTTTATCTAATATCCATAACCCCTCATCCAAACTGTGAAAAGAAAAACCAAACATTCTGTGAAGAAAAAGGTTATATTTGATGTAAGCCAAACCAAAATTAAATAACTGTACCAAATCAATCCATATTAGATCCGAATTGAATTTCTTTGGAAAGATCTTGTCTCATGGTAAACATGCTCAACTCCCATTACGATTGGTTTTAATGAGGCATGTATTTTCTAACTTAGAATAACCGGAATTGAAAGTGAACAAAAATCTTGATTGAACACAGTTGCTCTTCTCCTTTCTGGAAAGGAATGGTGGTGAGCAGTCATTTGATTCCTTGTCCTTTTTTTCTCTGTGAACAGATCACCCCATTTGCGATGCTCTCACGCTCTGCAGCAGGGATTAGAGGCTCAACATTGGTACATATATCAAAGTACATATTGGTGCAGTCTTCAAGTTTTCATCCTAGCTCACGTTTTTATGTTTTTTGACTCTTTTCAGATAATCAACATGCCTGGAAACCCAAATGCAGTTGCCGAGTGTATGGAGGCTCTGTTACCTGCATTGAAGCATGCACTGAAGCAGATCAAAGGAGACAAGAGAGAGAAACACCCAAAACACATACCTCACGCAGAAGCCACCATACCAACTGATACATGGGACCGAAGCTATAAGTCTGCTTATGATGGAGGAGAGAAGAAAGAGGCTGGGTGTTCGTGTACTCACTGAAACTTTTTCAGCTTCTCCACACAGTTAATTTCAAGCCTCACGTATAATTTTGCTCTGCGCTGGCGTGAGTGTAAAACTTTTGAGAATTTTTGTTGTGGTTACATTTTCAACTACAAATAAGTAGATGACGCAAAAAGGCATTGTTGTAATTTTGTAATAAGGTCTGCCTTTGTGTAAAAAGTGTTAGAAATAGAGGTAACTTATAAAATTCATCACATGCAAAATATCAAACTACTTCGTTACACTATAGTTTACAATAATGATTATTCTGCACTTTACGCTGTGTGGTTACTCTACATCAGACTATTCAATGGCAAAAGAGGTGTTTTGAGTGAGTTAAGTGGAAAGTTTCATGTTGTTGATAGGTTCACAAATTTGTTTTGGATGTTGGTAAGGGCTGTTCGGTTTGATGGTACAATTATGAATGTTTGTATAATTAATTGTGGGTGTCCTCCTCCTTAGCCGGATACAGTGGTGAGAAATAGGAGCCGTTTAGAAAACGAGAAGGGAATGGGTCAGCTCGCTCTTCAGAGACTCCCGCCTTTAGCTTCGCTTCCAATACGCTCTCCTTCTCTTCGACCACCAATTTACGCAACCGTCTCTCGCTGCTCTCTTCGTCACGGATTCTACGTCGTCAGGTTTTCTTCTCGATTTATCCACTTCTTGTTTCTGTGTTTGCAAATCTGTTTATTTTGCTTTTTGGATTCGCTACTCAATCCCATAGAAACAGTTCTCCTCTGTTAACTTCATTTTTCTGTTTCACGTCAGTTGCGTTATAGACATACAGATACTTCGTTGCGCTTCGGAATTCTCTGGTTGACACTTGAGACTCTTTGCGTTTTCTCGCCCCATTATCTTTTTCTGCTGTGTGTTGAAGTAGCTTTTTTTTTGTGATTCAACTACAGACTTTCCACTTTTGGCTGATGTAGTTTACGACTCAATTGTTGTTTCTTTGTGTTGTTTTTTGGTTTTCTTCTTTAGCTCCATGAGTTCGGTTTTTCCTTAGGGTTGATAGATGAATGTGTTCTCTGTAGTTTTTGTGATTAGCTTCTGTTCTCTGGTCTTCTTATTTACTGTTGCGTAATCTTGTGCCCTTAAAATATGTCATGGATTGACGAAAATGGGGAATCTAAACAGAGACTAGGATGTGTCCTTTTTTTCCGAAAGCCTTTTCTCATTATCCTCTTTCATCAGCTTCCACAAATTCCTTGATGGTTTTGCTGTTTTGCTCAGCGCAAATCCTTAACTCTTGCTTGTGAAAGTATCTTTCATCTCACTTTGTGGGGGTGTCCTTGTGATACGTCAAAGAGAGAGCGTTACTATTGGTGGTGACTTGTCATCCACTTGCATTAGCATCCAAAATCTTCTTGATGTTGTGTTTTATTATTGTTGCATTCATGAGTTTTATCCTTAATCCTAGTGTCTCTTGGTTGTGAGCAAACAGATCAATGTCATCCCACATTGTCGGGTATCCCCGAATTGGGCCGAAGAGAGAGCTAAAGTTTGCCTTGGAGTCCTTCTGGGATGGAAAAAGTGGTGTTGAGGATTTGCAAAATGTTGCTGCTAACCTGAGAAAATCCATATGGAAACATATGGCTGATGCAGGGATCAAATATATTCCCAGCAACACCTTTTCATACTATGATCAGATGTTGGATACCACAGCAATGCTTGGGGCTGTTCCCTCTAGATATGGTTGGGAAGGCGGTGAGATTGGGGTTGATAATTACTTCTCCATGGCAAGAGGAAATGCTTCTGTTCCTGCTATGGAAATGACCAAGTGGTTTGATACAAACTAGTATGTAATAAATCCACTTCCTTCCCTGTATATAAATTTTCTTTCTCAGTTATAATGCTAATAAATGCCCTAACAGCCATTACATTGTTCCTGAGTTGGGTCCTGATGTCAAATTCTCCTATGCATCTCACAAGGCTGTGGCTGAATTTAAGGAGGCTAAGGCAGTAAGTTGACTGGGACCTTTCTCACTTATTTTTCCCGAAAAATTGTTTTTGTTACGCTGTTACTGGACGTATAGATAATTCCTGGTATTGCTTTTTCTTTTAGAATTCTCCTCAGATTTCCTCTTTTTGGCCTAAGGTTCTTATTCACAGTGCTTTTGGCTGTTCATAACACAGCTAGGCATTGACACCGTTCCTGTTCTCATTGGCCCCATGACGTATTTGCTCCTGTCAAAACCAGCAAAGGGCGTTGAAAAATCATTCTGCCTTCTTTCTCTGATTGACAAGATTCTTCCTATCTACAAGTAAGAATTCTTGTAGGCTAACTGCTTAAGCTTAGAAACTAGCTCGACCAAATCAACTCAAAAGATGCGTTCTGATTTGGATAGTGCATGAAACCTTTAACTGGTTTCTGTGGCGCTTGTCTTTACAGAGAAGTTTTGGCTGATCTCAAAGCTGCTGGTGCTCGATGGATTCAGTTTGATGAACCTATACTTGTGATGGATCTTGACACCAGCCAATTGCAGGCATTTTCCGATGCCTACTCTCACATGGAGTCATCTTTGGCGGGTTTGAATGTTCTTATTGCCACATACTTTGCAGATGTTCCTGCTGAAGCATACAAGACATTAACGTCTGTGAAATGTGTAACTGGGTTCGGATTTGACCTCGTTCGTGGACTGGATACTCTTGATTTAATAAAGGCAAATTTTCCTCGTGGAAAGCTACTATTTGCTGGAGTTGTTGATGGAAGGAACATTTGGGCGAGTGATCTTTCTGCTTCACTCAAGACACTACAGACTCTGGAAGACATTGTTGGAAAAGGTTTTTAAAAAATTAGTTAATTGCTTTCTGTTATTTTTCCTACTTAGCTTCAGAACTATATTGTCCTTTCTCTTCTATTTGCAGAAAAAGTTGTGGTTTCTACATCCTGCTCTCTACTCCATACTGCTGTGGACTTGATGAATGAAACCAAACTTGATAAAGAACTTAAATCATGGCTTGCATTTGCTGCACAAAAGGTCGTTGAAGTGAATGCACTTGCCAAAGCATTATCTGGAGCTAAGGATGAGGTGCATATTTTCTTATTACTTTATGTACAATTTCCAAGGAATATTATATTGGAACATGCGTTTTTAGTTCTAAACGATCTATGAGTGATATGTTTGTATATAAGTACATTGATGCCTAACGACTTTATATCTCATAAACTGGACGTTTACCTGATCTCATGTATCATGGCTGGGACTTTGCTTATATTTGATACAGAAATAGTTAACCTTCAGCATTGTATTGACTTCCACCCTTTGTAGACGTTGTTTGCTTCAAATTCCATAAGTCAAGCTTCTAGAAGATCATCTCCTAGGGTGACAAATTCAGCTGTACAGCAGGCTGTAAGGGGTTTTCGAACAAATCGCTCTTTCACATTTTGTACTCTTGATTTGTATCTTTAATTACTTTCTTACTCAGGTTGCTGCGCTAAAGGAATCTGATCACCACCGTTCTACCGAAGTGAGTGTTAGGTTAGAAGCCCAACAGAAGAAGCTAAATCTTCCTGCTCTTCCAACAACTACAATTGGGTCATTTCCTCAGACTACGGATCTCAGACGGATACGCAGGGAATTCAAGGCCAAAAAGTAGGTTTCTAATCCGATTATGTAGCTGAAATATTTAAAGATGTCATTGTGCTAGTACTTATGCATCCGCTGCATTTACAGGATATCGGAAGTTGACTATGTCCATGCTATCAAAGAGGAATTTGAAAAGGTTGTCAAGCTTCAGGAAGAGCTTGGGATTGATGTATTAGTGCATGGGGAGGCAGAGGTGACAATATACCAAAACCTAATTTATTCAATTATTTAATTCTTTACCCCCCACTCCCCACCCTGATATGCTATAGTCCTGCAGAGAAACGATATGGTAGAGTATTTTGGTGAGCAATTGTCTGGCTTTGCTTTTACTTCGAATGGGTGGGTCCAGTCATATGGGTCCCGCTGTGTCAAGCCACCTATCATATATGGTGATGTCACCCGACCAAAGGCAATGACTGTCTTCTGGTCGTCAATGGCACAGAAAATGACCCAACGTCCTATGAAAGGAATGCTCACTGGCCCTGTTACAATCCTGAATTGGTCCTTTGTTAGAAATGACCAACCCAGGTCTGATAACTAAGCCTATCAAGTTCTCTTTCACTCTTTATCGTATTTCCTTTTGACCATTATGGTTGTTTATTATAGGCATGAGACGTGTTTCCAAATTGCGCATGCCATCAAAGATGAGGTTGAGGACCTTGAGAAGGCTGGTATCACTGTTATACAGATTGATGAAGCTGCATTAAGAGAGGGATTGCCTCTCAGGAGGTCTCAGCAAGAATTTTACCTTGACTGGGCCGTCCATGCATTTAGAATCACAAACTGCGGTGTGCAAGACACTACTCAGGTCATCTGTATTTCACTTTTATTGGAGTGTAATTTCACTGAATTATGAATTATGATTTATTCAATAAGGTTTGTAATTGAAATGAAACCTTTAAGTCATCCTCATGCAGATTCACACCCACATGTGCTACTCAAATTTTAACGACATCATCAACTCAATCATAAGAATGGATGCTGATGTGATCACTATAGAGAATTCAAGGTCAGATGAGAAGCTCTTATCAGTCTTCCATGAAGGAGTAAAATACGGGGCTGGAATTGGTCCAGGGGTTTATGACATTCACTCTCCTCGTATCCCATCTGCTGAAGAAATAGCTGAGCGTATCAATAAAATGCTTGGAGTTCTTGACAAAAAAGTCCTTTGGGTGAACCCTGACTGTGGTTTAAAGACGAGGAAGTACTCTGAAGTTAAATCCGCACTTAGCAACATGGTTGCTGCTGCCAAGCTAATCCGCTCTCAGCTAAACTAAGTCATAAAGCCTTCCCTCAAAGTACGTTACCACTTTTATTCATTATATATATTACCCTTGACTCTAGGATATGACTAAAATTTCTCTATCAGTGCTAGGAATGAGTTTCTTTATTGAGATGCTTGCATCTAGTTTCATTGGGTTTTACTTTAATTCTCCACTTGTAGAGTTTGTTTTATTAATCATTTAACAACTCTTGCAAGGGTTGGTACTTAATTTATAGTTCTGATTGTTTTTCTCAATTCTAGTAAAATCTTTTGGCACTTGGAATGCAATATTAAGGCTAATTAGAAATCTGTAAATTGGAGTTATTTTAGGCACACATTTGTAAGGACATATAGAGGAGAATTAACAAATATTATTTATATTCTGCATGAGCAATCTTAATACATTCATTCATTCACCAGTTTTCCATAAAAGGGATGAACGTACTGCATTTCTAGCATAGAGTAGAATTAGCAGAAGCAATGAAATTGAAACAGCCAAATTGCAAAGTAACTGCCTTTTGTTTTTAGCTTCCTTTACCACATTCCCTGTTGCCTCTTTGTACTTGTCGGACCATTTAGCTCCAACTTCGTCTTTTTCCTCATCCTTGGAAGTTAAAGGTCCTTTAGGCTCACAGATTAGTTCTTGTTTTGTTTCTTTCTGTGCATCATCATGTTTCTCAACCAGTGCTTTTGGACCCTGATCTTGTTTAGTCGTCTCGTGCTGATCATGTGGTTTCATGATGGGTGGTGGTGGCTTAATTCGAGAGATATCTGTCTTGATTTTGGGAACTCGGACGTAGAGTTTGTTATCCTTGAACGTAGCTGAAAGCGAGTCAATGTTAACCGTCAAAGGAACTTGAATTTCCTGGTGGAAGCGAATCCATTTGTTTCCACCAGTTGGACGTTCTCCACTTATTGTTAGCTTCCTCAATGTGGTTATCGACACCTGAAGTTGTTCTTGCTTGAATCCTAACCACGGAAGATAATGCTAATGCTAATGCTTATGAACATTCATTCTTTCTTTCACTAAACTCATTGTTCTCTGTTCTTTGTGTTTCAGTAGGAAAATGAATAAACAAAAAACGAACCTGGAAGATCAGCGATAAGAATATCAGCGTCTGGTTCATAGATCCATCTAATTGCAGGCTCGAAACTTTGGTAAACTCGTTCCGTTCCAAAGTTAGCCATTCTCTCTTTGCTCTTTTTTTGTATAAGTAATTGTTTTTGTTTTGTGAGAAAGTAGAGAAAGATATCTCTGGTTTTATAGGCGAAGAAAGATTAGACAAGAAAGAGTTTTTTAATTTATTTGTTTATTTGGTTTTAGTTTGAAGGAACCAAAGCTTAGTTCTCTTGGATTTTCCACTTCCTCTTTGTCTTCTTTAATTTTTCTTTGTCTTGAAGTTTTTGGTGATTCTTTGGATTGAGTTTAATATTAAGTATCGGTTTTTATTTGCCGTAGGCGAATTTAGAGTTTCAATATATTATAGTTAATTATTAATTAAATTATTATTAAAGCTAATAATATTATTATTTTTGGAATAGTAGCAATCATAATCCCAAACATTATCTATATATATATATATATATATAAAGATAGGTTTTGATTTCTCCTCCTTGTGTCACTTCATCATCTACATGAAATTTAAACTTATATAACTTGTTAAATTTATTTTTAAGTAATTTATTCACTACACAATACACATTTAGGGCTTGATTGTTTGGTGCTGTAAGTACTATAGACAGCACTAGGCACTAGTTCTTTCTACAGAATAAGATAATTGTCAATCAGTCTTTAGTTTTATTAAGTGGGTCCTACAGATTTCTACAGCCATTTTTAAAAGCTATAACTTATCTTTTTTTTATTTGTTCATGTTAACATTTTTTTCCTAAAGCACATATTTTATTGCTTTGGATGTTATAGGATTTTTCTCTCCTCCTTAAGTCATCTCATCATCCACATAGAATTTAATTTTAATTTACATAATTAAATGAATTATTTTCTTAGTACCATATTAATTACACATTATATATCCATATAAATAATTAATTATGAAAGAAATATGAAAAGTCATGTCATACCTTCTACTATATCATAAAATTAAACAAAAATAGTAAATTATACTCACTAGAAAAAAATTAGTCATATTAACAATATTTGATGAATTATTTTATAAGTAACATAGTTACACATTACTCATTTATATAAATAGTTAAATATGAAAAATATATGAAAAATCATGGCTTCCTATATATTATATCACAAAATTAAATTAAATAAAATAAAATATGTCCTCTCTTTTACTATATCACAAAATTAAACACAAAATNAAAATATGCTCACTAAAAGAAAAATAGACATATATATATATATATATATATATATATATATATATATAATGATATGTTTTGTTCTCTCTTCTTTGAGTCACCTCATCATCCACATAGATTTTAATTTTAATTTACATAATTATGTGAATTATTTTCTTAATAACATATTAATTACACATTACATATCCATATAAATAGTTAATTATGAAAGAAATATAAAAAGTCATGTTCTACCTTCTACTATATCACAAAATTAAACAAAAAATAGTAAACTATACTCATTAGAAGAAAATTAGTCATAGAAACAATATTTGATGAATTATTTTATAATTAACATAGTTACACATTACTCATTTATATAAATAGCTAAATAAGAAAAATATATGAAAAGTCATGTCTTCCTTTCTACTATATCACAAAATTAAATAAAAAAGTAAAATATGTTCTCTCTTTTACTATATCATAAAATTAAACACAAAATAAAAAACTATGCTCACTAAAAGAAAATTAGTCATGTTAACATAGTTTGATTAATTATTTTCTAAGTAACATATTAACTAAACACTACACATCTATATAAATAGTTTATTATGAAAGTATATGAAAAATCATGTCTTTCTTTATACTATATCACAAAATTAAACAAATTATGTAAATTATACTAACTAAAATAAAGTAGTCACAAAATATATGAAAAGTCATGTGTTCTTTCTACTATATCACAAAGTTAAATAAAATATGTCTTCCCTTCTACTATATCAAAAATTAAATACGAAATAGAAAACTACACTCACTAAAAGAAAATTACTCATATTAACATAATTTGATTAATTATTTTCTAAGTAACATATTAACTACACATTACACATCTATATAAATAGTTTATTATGAAAAATATATGAAAAATCATGTCTTCCTTTCTACCATATCACAAAACTAAACAAATTATGTAAATTATACTAACTAAAAGAAAGTAGTCACAAAATATATGAAAAG